>ML799572.1:82572-104176 GCA_009831015.1 Picea engelmannii
CCCCGCCCTCCACCCCCCTTTCCTACCCTGGGCGATGTTGGGCATCAATCCCTACCTCTCTCCAACATGACTCATGGGTTGTGGTAGAAGGGGAGCGGCATATTGAAGTCTAAGGCTAGGGTTTCATCCCTTGGAGATTTGGAGATTAGGGTTGTGAGATGAAACCCCATGTTGTACATGGAGAAGAGAAGAAGAAGAGGAGATGTCTTACCTTGGAGGGCTTGTTTGAGTGATTCATGTTTGTTGGATCTCTTTGGTTGAGCTAGGTTTTCTTGGTTTTCCCTAGCTACGGTTTTGGAGAGCTAGTGGATTGTACTAATATTGTGATAAGACTATGGTATGTACATGAACTTCATATTATGCATATTAATGAAGTTTCACATGTCTAATACTTGTGTAACTAAAAATTTGATTTCCAGTCATCTATATCTGCATGTTTTGGTAATTTTTAGAACTTATACATTTTGTTGATTTGACATAAGTTAAGGTTAATTCCCTGCATTATTTAACATTTATGTTGAAGAAGATAACAACAAATTTGCTACTATGTTTACCGTTTTCATAAGCAATTTTCAAATAAATCCATGAGAAAATATACTAAATTGTTTCGATAAGTTAATTTCCTGCATTATTTAACATTTATGTCGAAGAAGATAACAACAAATTTGCTACTATGTTTACCGTTGTCATAAGAAATGTTCAAATATGGTTTATGCATGATAAGATTTCCCTAGAGGGTTGAAACTTATTGAAACAATTTAGTATATTTTCTCTTCGATTTCCTTGATGTCTAGGGTTATTAAATATTGAATTATTTTATGTTACTACTGCTATTTTATTTATATGTCATAACAACTCTAAGGTTAAAAATTCACAAGTTTAAGATCTAGGAAACCTCTAGGAGGGAAGTGTAAATTGTGCTTTGCATTAAATCCTTGTTTTTCATAAATTTTATTAAAATTTGGTATTTGTAATAATTAACAGATAGTTGGTATTCATAACACCTTAGTTTCAACCATCAACCACACCTTCCATATCTTCCTATGATTAGAAAATTTCAGTATTGACTCGACTTAAGTAGCTATACACATACTAGGAGATGTGAAAGAAGTTTTGACTACTTCTTATTCTCTAAAGAGCATGAGTAGCTCAAACAAGAGATCTGTCTCAGATCTAGGGTTGGGTGTATAAGTGGGTATGGATATCATAAGCAAGAGTCTCAAGCGGGTAGGCAAGTAGATAGTGATTCATATGCAGTGGGTGCAGTTATTCTCTAATCAAGCAAAGTGTTTAGCACACAAACATAAAATAAGATATAATATAATAACAAGTTAAGTACAATTAAAGTCTTTACTAGGTAGGGAACTTATTTCCCATGCGAATACACCCTTCCAACCTTATATTTAAATTTCTGTTGCATATACCTCTTATGTGTGTAGGGAAGATTGGACCATGTTCCCAAAACATGGACCTATTGTTTCAAAAAATATTTCACCCATCAAATTGTAGTAGCATTTCTTTGAACTAGGGCATGGAAGCATTGGAAAGGCATACATGTCAGAATCCAACTTCTATGCCTTGAGTCAAAATTTGGGTGATATATCCTCATCAATCCATCCAAGTTGGAGTTCAAAATAACCTAGGCAAAAACAAGGAGACATATAGTGACATAAAGATGGGGAGCCTTATAACTCCCAATATCTCCAAATGATTATTACCGATGTTAATCTTCTACCTCAAACTGTCTCTTTGCTTCCTCATCTATAAATCCTACATCAACACAACTTGAGGAATGGCCACCTCTCTAAACAACCTATATTTAGGGTATTTTTTAGGGTGAAATTTCGCCAATTGGTTAAAAATTCACCTGTTTTTACATAAATATGATTAGATTGATAATATTTGCCAAAATTTGTAAATTTAATAGTAAATTATATGTTTTTTATTGAATATTCACCTACATATTTATATGTATAATTTTTCAAACTAAAATAATCACCCAAAATACTCTACATAGGTATAATATTTGAATCCTTAAAAAATACCCTGCCTGTATTATAATCGATTTTGAAAATATATTCGAATATCATGTTTTATATGTTTTTTTGGGGGAAACCAAGATTATTATACAAGGATCCTACATAGTGTAAAAACCATAGATAACTCTACTTGTATGCATGAAATTGAGTATTAGGATAACACTTAGTGACAAATAGGTTTTTTCATACATTAGGGACTATCAAACAAGTTAAATGGTAAACAACATATCTTTGTTATTTGTCATTTTTTTCCTAAACAAATAAAATCTTGGGTTTTATGCCTTGAAAATATCTATAGTTTTAACCTTGTATCTCATTTTATAGAGGACAAAAAATTGATGTGAAATAAAATCTCAATATAGGGATAGGGATTGTAGTAATAATTTATAATGCATAACATATATAACAACAATAAGACACAAAAGACCTATAACACTCTTCATATTAACAATAGCTTGTAACACATAACATAATAACAAGAACCACGAGTGGCAAAGTCCTTGTCTTTGTATTGGGAGAATGAAGTAGTTTATTCATGGTTTTTTTCTAGGTCCACGAGTAGGGAAAATGTTAAAAAGACACTGATGTAAAGGTTAATTTTTAATTCGGAAGAACTTGTGGCATAGAAGTGGACATAGAAAATAGCGTATATGTACTTCATCATAGTAATAATAGAGTAATTTTTCATTAATATTTCAAATTTAGAAGCAAGACTATAAAGCTAGTGAGCATTCATGCATTACAATATATCACATGAGAAATCTATTTTTCTATGATATTATAAATTTAGAAAAGCATTATACATAACAATATATCACAGTAGAAATCTATTTTTCTATGATATTATAAATTTAGAAAAGCATTATACATAATAACTTGAGTTGTTTCATTCCATTGTTATTATTAGATTGTGAAGGGGACTTCATTGGCCATATTCACGAGTCACTATTTGTAGCCTCACTAAAGTAAAAAAATAGATTTCTAGCATTAGATTATTTGCGAGAGTTTTGTCAACAAGATTAAGAGAAGGAAAGGAAACTTAGGTTGTATGCTCTAACATTTTGATTTATGACCTGCAAACTTTGAAATATATGTTAGTGACAACCACCATATATAAAAGGAAAGAATCATCACCAAATATCTTTGCAATTTCTATTCAATAACTTATATACAATCGTAGACCTCCAATACATTTGGGAGTGGGACAAAACATGATTAAGGCCAACTAAATGGATATAGGCTAATATGTACAACATTTCTTTGGTTCCTAAACTGCAAGTGGTCATTCACATTACAAATACATTACAAAGACACCCATTTTGACTTCTGTTAGAATAGATCTTCTTTAAAGAACTCTTACCATACCTAAACCCAAGGACCTAACCTTAAGATCTTTTATAAATCAACCTATCAACTATAGCCATAAAATCAACCTTAAGATCTTTTATCAAAGATCAACCTATCAACTGGAACCATCAACCTAGACAATACTGTACAATGGCACGGAATTATAATCAAACAAGAGGAGTTGCAGAGCAGCAAGTCCCTGTCATTAGGCAGGGAGGGGATTGCTTCAAGCTAGTAGGCATGCCATTACTTTTGGGACAAATATTTAATGGGATTTAACGTCATAAGCTACATGCCATTGCTTCAACTGAATTTTGAGTGGGACGAATATTTGGACGTGGTGCACTGATAAGCCTTGGCAAAGGTTACTCCCCACCGTTGGAGGTTGTTCCCACATTTTGCAATGATCTTCTTGTTTTATGTACCTGGCAGCTGGACTAGCCGAAGGAAAACTAGATGATAATATTGTAACAAATTAGTAATGTTGAATAATTGTTTAATCAAAAGTTTCCTAGAGCTAGCAATTGCTTTCCTTTCAATTCATGGATAACTTCAATTCCTATATGAATTACCTCTCTATTATAATACAATCACTTGAAGTAAATTTCCTGGTTCGCAACATGCATGGAGGAGCAAACGAGGTTGAGATCAATGCCTTGATTTTACTGCTTAAAAGGCAAACATATGTGGTTCTTATTCGTTGAGGTTTTAATGAATAAAGACAAATAAATCGATTAGGTTTTAGTAAATAATGGAAAACGCTAATATAAATCATAAAGGATCTTCTTTGCTCTAAAATAGATTCTTGTTGTAATGCTACTTTGGTTTAGTCGATCAATCAACAGGGAGAGGAGACAATACATAGATTTCTGAGTCACTTATATAAATATGACACGAGACAAGTTCCAAGAAAATGCGATGCCAGTACAAGTGGCCACATTTAACCATGTCGAAAATTCCAAGTGTTAGCGAGGAGAGGTGTGTACTTTCAATCTTTTAAAAATGTTGGACATCACCACTTAATTGAGCATTAATGAAATAAATTCGTGGTTGTTGCAAGATGATAGCGGACACAATAAACAAAAACAAGTTATGATGGTTTTAATTGATAGAGGCACCGAACAATCTAGTAAATTCATGGCTATTACAGGATGATTGTGTATAATATAAACAAAGAAAATAATGATGGTTTTAGTGGGGCACCGAACACTAAATTGATAAGAAATATTCAAAATTATATATTTTTAATAAACATGTCGATATAAATATATGTGTGGAGACAAAGAACTTTAAAGAAGAGACTAATATCGATGATAATCCCATCCAGGTCTTTAATAAACACGTCGATATAAATATATGTGTGGAGACAAAGAACTTCAAAGAAGAGACTAATATCGATGATAATCTCATCCACGCCTGGAATTTGATGTCTCACAGGACGTCTTTTTCATTTTAAGAAGTATTTGACAACTAGATATCAAATTTGCACTTCAACATTTATCGGCATGTAAAATCCGAACCCGTCAAATCTACTATTCACATATTCGTCATAATTTTTGGTAGGTATTTATCTTACTTAAGGTCTCTTAAATCTACTGCAACAATTCTAAGAGTAAAAGAAACAGTAAATGAAATTTGATGTTACCCTACTCCTAGTTTGCTTACACTTCACTGATTTACTCAAAGGTTAGATGTAAAATTTGGGCTCAGCCACTAATGTTGGCTTGCAATTTGCAACTAATTTGGTGGAAATGTTTTACCTATGCTTCTATTTCCCCACCAAAACAAATAATATTTCTTCTTTTGAAATTCCAAAGTTAAGCTCTGTATAACAGCAAAGAAAAAATTGACACCCATAAATTTTCCAAAAACATAAAATGACAGGTATAAAAACCAAATAACCATCACTAAATTTTCACTTGAAAGATAAGATAAATTTGAAATTCCAGGCCCGATCCCATCTTTTAAGTGTTTTAAGTGTCATGTCACGATATCGAAGCTATGCCACTTCAAGGATAAAAATGTGCCCAATCTGCTTAATTGTGTTTGATTAAGCATTGTACATTGTGCCCAATCTGCTTAATTGTGTTTGATTAAGCATTGTACATTGTGCCCTCACTGCATTCATTACTTGTTTTTTTTAACTCTGATGCCATCCAAATGTGATATTGATATGCAGGGACCACTCTGAAAATCTAGTCCATCTTGCAATATCCAGGAGTGATGTAAATCTTCCATGCCCACAATATGAGATGAGCCTTAAGCAAGCAGAGCACTAGTATTGTATTCAATTACTATGCATTGAATTGATTGCATCAACACGAGCACACATGTGCAAGACAGACATAAGATCATTATTTTCTCAATTGTATTTAATTACTATGCATTGAATTGATTGCATCAACGAGTACACACGTGCAAGACGACCATGGCCGCTAAATCATTGAGATACTGCGAGATAATTGATATATTGAGCTCTTCCATGTATGTTGTTGAATATATCTTTTAATATCAACGAGCCAGAATGGAATTCAATTAATGAATAAGCAATCGTAATAGAGGCTTCTGTCATGGCCTCTTTCGAGTCTCTACCCATGGCTATAATGCATGCAATAAAAAAAAAATGAATAATTTTATGTCTCCTAAGATGGTGATGTTTAATTTTTTTAATCCCCATTTTTTTCTTTTCTCTTTTCAATACATTGTTAGTTGTAAAAAAACTTAAAATTTTGTTGTTTAACTGTTGTTTAAGTATTTAGTGCACCAACAAATCCAATAACGCTTTGATATATTATTAAAAAAAATTGTTTTCAATTTATAATATATATATATATATATATATATATATATATATAACATTTTATTTATACTAATTTATTATTTTTAATATATTATATTTTATTTATACTAATTTAAAATGTAATATATTAAAAATAATAAATTAGTATAAATAATATATATATATATATATATATATATATATATATATATATATTCTTTTACCATTTATGATTATATTACATAATTTTTTTAATTAATGATGGAGAATATCCCATATTTGTAAGTTTAAAGTGGAACTTAACAATATTAATAAAAAAAAATATTTGTTTGTCAAAATGTCATTTATGCCATTTTACAATTGTTTTATTAATGTGGCCATGTCATTTCTTACACGCCAAATATTTTGAGCTATATGTTGTATTTTTTCACGATAGAGACATCTTCCTTGCAATCAATCAATCCATGGAATATCTAAACCAGTGAGAGAGACATGATTTGGCAATTTGTGAGTGCCATGTCCCTACAATTTCTTAGAATTGTGTGAGCTTGCCATCTTGGATTTGGGCCAATTTTCTTGATGATGAGTCTCAATGCATTATTGTAGCCACGCTTGTGTTCCAAATGGTTATTCATGGATGGTAACTGTTACGTTTTCACTTACAAGTGGGTGTTAGTCTCATGAGATAAATGCAGAAAGTTATTGATCTCATCTCATGACTTAAATGATGAAAAGTTTAGAGAGCTTAAAGTGATTTTTTGAACATAAAGCTCTATGATGTTTATAGTTGGATTTTACACTAGTGACTATTTACTTTTGCTATTTGAATTTTTTTAATGGTCTGGTAAATATTATTGGTCTTATTCAAGCTTGACATTTTCTGGTTGATTGGATTATTTTCCCTCTTTATCTCTACTTCATGAATATAAATTCAGTTCCTTTAGATGACTTCGAATAACATAAATCTTTATTTAGTAGTAGCATGTTCCCTTTATCTACAAGGGTTAAAATTTCAGTACCATTTTGTACCTACCGATGGTTTTTCTCACAAATTTACAAACAATTTTCCCAAGGCAGTGGAGCTCATGCATGAGGTTTAGTGATAGAGAGGGTGGTCATGGCTACCAAGGCAGTGAAGCTCATGCATGAGGTTTAGTGATAGAGAGGGTGGGCATGGATATTGATCTTTTAGAGCAATTAACAATGCATAAAATCAGGAGTTTGAGCTCTGAGTTGAATTTTATATGCCAAATGCAAAGATAAGACCAATGCTTCACTCCCAACACATGGGGTTCCTTTCACAATTTTTACCTCAGAGCAATGCATAACATGAACCTTTTTCAAAAGAGTGTATGAAGATAAAAGAAAGATAAGGAAAAAGGTAATATTTAAAATTAATTTTCAATATCAGCTGACGTAAATAAAGTACTAATGAACCTCAACGTGTGTCCTTGGCAAGTGGACACATGGAGACCATGAAGCTAATATGAGGAAATACGTATTCTTCTCAAGTTGTGTTGCAGGCAAGGAGCAGTTGTTACACCAATGTTGCAAGGTCAAAGCTAAGGGTAACCACCGGATTTCAGCTTAACATAGAACTGAACCAAGATTTTACCCTAACTTTTGTTTCTACAGATCAGAACAAGAAAGACAATCCTACGCAGTTAATGTATATATGGTACGAGGTTCAATTATTGAATGAACGTATTGAGGAACGATGGATTAATTTCATGGTGATCCATTCAAACGGATTTGCAATGATTTATTTGCTAAAATGTTGTTAGTGATGGATGTTGCAAGTCTTGCTAGGAGTGTATCAGTCATCTCCAGAAAGTGGAAATTTGTTGGTGAATCCCATGTTCAGTGAGAATTATTTTCATGCTCTCCATCCTTCCATATTATTTCTTAGAAAAGAGATAGCCATCTAGATTGGCCATCCGCCGCACAAGAATGAGTATGAGGAGGCTTCCTTTCTCGCATGCAGGCAGGATCTTGCACGTAGGAAGGATCTCGCACACACACTAGATATCACAAGTGCAGTCCTTAGCAGAATTCTTCATGCATAATCCAACCTAGCCTTTCCCATGAGAGATCCTTCCTTTTATACGGTGAAGAGGGATGGATGAGGATATTAGGATGATCCCACTAAATCAGAGAAGCGGGTAAGATCCAAACGATCGGAGGCCACCTCATCTTCTAGAAGATTCCATTCTAGAACTTTCAAGAATTTCACCTTTTTATCTTGTTTGAGCATCATCGCACCCTAAGCACAAGCAACATGCGATGACGCCGTAGCCCATTTTGGTGCAGTGTGCGACAATCATGCATCATCGCACCCCAAGAATTTAGCAGGGTGCGGTGATCTCCTTTGATAGGGTTTTTAAGAAAAGAAAGATGATTCAATTTCTCAGGGAGAAAGTCTCATTTCTTCAGTTGTTTCAGGGAACAAAGAATTAAGCAGTACACATATCATCGGTGATCAAGGGGTGATCAAAATAATGTATAACAGAATGCCCCCCAAAGTATGAAGCTCGAACATGTGACAACTTAAATACTTTGTAGAATGTGTGCGTCGAGAACAAGGAACGCATTGGTTGGAGACCTGTCAACAAACAAGCATCTGCATAACAATAACATACCAGTGACTGAGGTAGGCATTCCCATACTTAGACTACAAGTGACCCTAAACATAAGTGTCAAGTGAGTAATGGCCAACAATTATACATTGTGGATCCATGTCATCATGATTCAACATAGCCATGAGAAATACACTGTGGACCTATGTTATAATGACTCAAATTTTGACATAGCCATGAGAAATACACTATGGATGTATGTTATAGTGACTCAAATTTTGACATAGCCACCAGAAATACACTGTGGATCTATGTTATAATGACTCAAATTTTGACATAGCCACAAGAAATACATGGTGGATCTATGCGTCAGTACAAATTTATGAATACTCCATCGCAACCTGGATCAATACGGCGATATCCAGGGTCTTCATCTCAATCGTATCGAAGTACGAATCTATCCATGTGTTGAAGTTGAAAATGGTAGAAACCACTTGATTATTGGTCATTGATGAATACCGTTAACAAGTGCGAGGGAAATCACCATTGATGTTAATGATCCCCAAGGTACTCTAGTACAATCCATTGAATGTGAATTAATGAGATGAAGCCGAACACTCGATGGAATTTCCCAATTAGGGGTCAATGATGTGAACCCACTGTTGAAAATGAGGAAACCTGCCATTGAGGCATGCAGGTTCCAAGGTACTAAATGATTTCTAAGTCTAATTCCTGGATAATGTGTTGAAGTCGGCAGGAAGAGACTCATCACATGAGGGATTTAACGTATCCCCCATCAATGACACAAAACATGTAACATATTTGAACTAGATCAGAGTATAAATTGATTCAGAATTGACTCAGGGAAGACCAACATGGTAAAGTTTGAGGACTGCAGATGGCCGACTCGATAGAAGGATTGTATGGGTTGAACTTCTCTTGAACATATGAACGACACGACAATTTTCTTGGCAACATTGACTCAAGGAGGACCTAATACAAACTTGTGGATGGTCAAACGAAAGACAAATGGATTTCCCAACCCAGATACAATAATGAAGAGGGGTGTCATGTTCAAGAGTGACTTACTGCCACTAACATAGATACAGATATACATTCCCTTCCCTATTTCCCCCCACCATTTCTGGCGAGTACCTCTTTATTTTCAGACAAGCTCGAGGAGGATAACATATGCTTGAAATATAAGCTCATCCTTGAGATGAGTCCCTCAGATTGTTTTTAACGAACCCTAGGAAAGAGTGGTTCAGTCCCTTATGGGCCTTTCGATGTTTGTTTTATGAGTCCAAAGAAAGAAAACTCAGGGGTTTTTCATGTTTTGAAATTATGAAAAACACTTAAAGAAAACTCCAAAATGTCCTTTTTCATAAATTAGTCTGACGAGACCAAAAAATAGATAATCTAATGCTCATCAGACGTTTTTTTAAATACTTTTATGAGGGTGAAAAGAACAAGCTTGCTCGGCTATCTTTTCATGTTTAGGGAATTTGAAAAGAGATTAAAGAGGACTCTAGGGGGGTTCCTTTTTCATATTGCTCTTACGAGTCTGAAAAAGTGATAAAAGTCTACTCGATTACATTCTCATATTTTTACGAGTGTGAGAAAGAATAAAGACCATGCTCAACGTTTTTTACTGAAAAACCTAAAAGCAATATGTACATTATATGAAAAATAACCAAAAAAGGGGTGATCCATATCAAAAGTCCAATCGCCAAACTTCTATCCTGCAATGTTGACACTCTGAAAAGTTCATTAGGCTTTTAGCAAAGATAGAAAATATTAAAAATAATTTAATTTCAAATTAAAAAATGGTAAAACTAGGTCAAATAGGGCAAAACAAACTCATTTTACTATTTCATTTGTATTTTCACCAAACTAGTGCCCAAAACCCTCATTTTCCTCCAATATTCAAGTGACGATTCTAGAGCGTTTTGTGGATGATTTCTCTAGCCGTTTCTGTGAGGTAGCTGCTCTTCATCCCTTCTCTCTTTTTATAACATTTTTTTTCAATTTTAATGGTTAAATTTTGAGCTTATGGGCAAATTTCCAAGGGAGATTGCGCCTCCAAATCGTCCCAGTCCCTCCCTATCATGAACTGCGACGATCCTGGATCATCGCAGGGGATCTACAGTTGGGGTGCAATGATGCTGTACTGTGGGAAAAAACACCCCTGCGACGACCGCAACTCAAAAACTAAAAAGATAGAGAGAGCTAAGAAAACTCCCAAATTTGAATTTTTGATGAACTAATTCATCCTTTATCGTTGTTACACAGATTTTCCATTGGTCATCATGATCAAATGGAGGGAAAGAGAGCACGAGGAGGAATATTATATTGATGGGAATGATTTGGGCACCGTCATGGCACTCTGGTAGTGCAACTTGCTAAAAAAATTCAAAGTGCAGGGCATGGGGGCCCAATTGATGCTATTGGAACACTTAGTCTGTATGTGGGATATTAATGAGCAAGTATTTCATGTTGGGGTGCACACACTCACTCTAGAGATCGATGACATCTACTTCTTGACTGGGTTATCTCGTTGTGGCTCTCGAGTGTCACTATCGGGAAACATAGGAGGTTGTGAACCCATGGATTATTATGTAGCACATCACTGCGTAGCTGGTACAGAGGAACCTAATGGCAAAGTTTCCATAAAAGATGTTCAAGACTTTCCTTTTAGGACCACTCTTTATACTATTACTTGCATGGCAGGGAGTGCATCTCCTCACATGGCCTTACATAACCATTTTCAGTATGCTATCGAGTGTATGGAGCCCCGGGTTTTCAACTGGTGCGAGGGACTCCTAAAAAATACGAAGAAAACATTAACAAAGTGTAGGAGTGGTCAGCAGAAGAAGTTTGGATATGGATCGATTTTGGTATCCTTTTTCCTAGAGAGGGTACCTGTTTTGTGCCTACAACATGTGGAATGGGGAATACCCACTCCATAGGATCCTCAAATGAAGAGATGGGTAGACTTGGTGGCACGTCATGGTGGCGTGCCAACCGTTACATATGGTCATGCTTTCTTCCAGTGGCTGAGGGATCAACTTTTCACGATTGAGGATTATTCATATGTTTGGACTGACTTCCGTGGAGATCCTAACTTAGCATTACCTGAGGGTTCTCAGTGGGGAGATATAGGTAAAAATGACATTTTCATTATATGTTGTTTTTGGTATTTTAATTATAATTTTTTTTTAAATGGTATGTTTCCAAGACTAATAAAAAACTCTCAAGAATGCAGATGTGGCACCTTATAGGCCTCTGGGATCATCATTGATCCAGAGACATGGAGAGATAGGTGTAGTGGAAAGTTGAGGGGTAGCAACTGAGGATCTTGAGGAGATCAAACACAACCTCGAGGGATTGACCATGAACATCCCTGACATCATTGTGGACGAGTTACCTCGATGCTACCAACACCATACTGTGGGCGTGTCATCATCCATTGGTCGACTGCTCCACCGTGTAGCACGAACAATCATTTTTTATCATGAGAAACATCCTTGATGCATGTGTATGTGAAGCCATGTGCTTCACCATTTTGGTCTCAGGACATACACTTTTTTGTAACTTTTGAAGTTATAATATAAAACTACCAACCTACTTGTCTTTATATGTGCATGTTTGGATTTATAAATGGCGCAAATGTCTATCTAAAGCATAATTGGCTAATGCATTTGTTAATATGTTTTGATATCTAGGAATGTGTTGATATTCAATGTAATCAAAATGTCTTTCCAAGAGGCAGATTCTCAAGTATACCCGTAACAACGGAGGACTTTGGATGGAACAAATGTTGCTCAATTGTAACACCACAAGCTGAGAATCAAGTTGTATAACTAGATGGAGGATGCCAAGTGAAATGACGTCAATTATTAACTCAATAATCACACTACCGCAATATTATTAGTTGCACGAACCAAGAAAATACTGTGTAGACTGTTTAGCTCGTATGTAGGGGAATAGATTTCCCATGCAGCAGATGTTAAATTTTGAGTACTACAACTAGCACAATCGACAAAGCCAATATACGGTAGCGAGAACACCAACATCTGGAAACCAAGCATGGGGCAAGGTAAGCAGTCTGAAGGCAGAAAATAAACGACAAAAAGCACCCCATAGTATAATACAATAAAATACAAATCACTCATACAGAATATCTCAAGCATAGTACTTCTTTAGGTAAAGCCCATTCCTGGGTTCACCCAAAGGGATTCCATCATAATTTACCAGGTCATAAGCCCCTTTAGCTAATACTCGTTTAATGATATAAGAGCCATGCCACATGGGCTCAAATTTACCTGCCCCCAACAAGTCACAATTTTGTTCATAAAGGAGAACCAAATCGCCCTCAGAAAAAACACGTGGTTTGACATGTTTGTTGTATTGAGATTTGACACGTTTCTTTTGAGTTTCTATGACTAACGCAACATTATGACGAGTCTTGTCTAATTGCATTAAATACAACAAATTTTCTTCTTCGGCTGTAGTGTTGGGGAGGAGTTCGACGACTAGTTTTAGAGACATAATCTCACATTTAATTGGAAAAATGGCCTCAATACCATATACTAATTGGAAAGGTGTGAACCCCGTAGCAAATTTGACCGACGTCCGATAATCCCACAATGTTGAAAAAAGCATTGTATTCCAACTCAACTTGTGAATCCTTACCATCCGTCGAAGCATAGTGGTCAAAACTTTGTTGATTGCTTCAACTTGGACATTAACTTGTGGATAATAAGGGGTTGAGTTTTCATGTCATAAACCCAACTTGTCGGTAAGTTCAAACATGGGTGCCATGGTTAGTGACGATGGCTTGAGGGACACCAAACCTAGTAATAATATGATTGAATATGAAAAATGTTGCAGTTTTCCCCATATTATCAAATGTAGGCATTGCCTCGACCCACTTGGTGAAATAATCCACTGCTACAATAATGTATCCATGCCCCCCGACCGAGTGAGGGTTACATTTCATAAAATCAATGCCCAATTTAGCAAATGGACCAACGAAAACTACAATATAAAGAGGAGTAGGATGCAATCGAATTTTATTATTATATGTTTGACAAGTGTGGCATTTCTGAAATGCAATAATGCAATCCTTAAACATTGAAGACCAAAAATAACCAGCTTGGAGGATCTTTTGGGCAGTGGCATACCCAGACAAATGACCGGCACATGCTCCAGAATGACAATCATTTAACGCTTTCTCAGCTTCATCATAGGTTAGACATCGTCGAAATACATATTCAATACCACGACGGTAAAGGGTATCACCAAGGATAATGTATTGAAGGGATTGATACCTAATGCGATGACAATCTACACGAGATATATCAAGTCGAAAAGTTTTGGTTTGGAGATACATGATGATGTCTCCATACTATACATTGTCATAACTGATAAAAAAAAGAGATTCATCAGGAAAATAATGTTCTACCATATTTTCTGTATCAGTGGATGGAAGGTCACAAATAAACTAAGCAAAAACCAAATATTTCTTTGACTTGGCTTTCTCGAATTCCAAATCAAACTCTTGGAGAATCACTATCCATTTGGAGTATTCCCCCCCCAACAATTGTCATGTAAGAATATGTTGCATAGGGTTTCAATCATAAATAATCGTGGTTTTTCGCAATAAGATATAGTGACAAAAATGTTGGACAACTTGAACAACTGCCAAAGCCAATTTCTCCACATGGATATATTTGATTTTAGAGGTTGTAAGACTCCGAATTAAATAATAAATCACATGTTAATCATGTGAATCATCCTCTTGGACCAGAACCATGGAAATGGTATGATTCGAAGCAACCAAATATAAGAAATAATCTCGACTATAATCAGGGGGAAACAATAGTGGTGTGTGGGTTAAGGAAAGTTTCAAAGCATTGAAAGCTTTGTTGGCAGCCTCATCCCACATAAAATCCTGACCCTTTTTAAGAAGTCAAGAGAAACCTTTCATCAGTTCGGCGTAATTGGGAATGAAACGTTGTAGAAAGTTTGCCTTCCCTTGCAAACTTTGGAGTTGGCGTAAAGTAGACGGAGGAGGAAGGTTGATAATGGCCTCAACCTTTAAAGGATCCACCTAGATCTTGTGAGTGGAAACAATAAAGCCTAGAAGTCGTCCAGACTCCACACAAAAAACACATTTATGTGGATTCAATCATATGCGGTAATGCCGATATTGGAGAAAAATAGCTCGTAAGTGTGCTGGATGATATTGACGATGCATGGAATGCATCGGTAAATCATCAAGATAAGGTTGGACAATGTGATTAATATCGTGACAGGCATTAGACATAACACGTTGAAAAGTCACACTGACATTCTTGAGACCGAAAGGGAAGTTACGGTATGCAAAATTCCCTGAAGGACAAATAAAGGTTGTTTTATGCTTAATTCGTAGGTAAAATATTAATTTGATTATAGCCGGAAAATCCATCCATGAGAGAGAAGGTTTCACTCCTGGAACAATTGTCAACGATCTAGTCGACGAAATGAGTTGGATAATTATCTTTAGGACAAGCCTTGTTAATATTCCTATAATCAACACAAACAATATGTACTTGAAAATCGTCCCTTGTTTCTTCGTTACTGGAACAAGATTGGACACCCAATTAGTTAATGTTACAGGGTAGACAAAACCGACTTTAAGAAGTTTCAAAAATTCGAGTTTAATTGCAATGACTTTTCATGGATGAACTGGGCGAAGTCGTTGACGAACAGGCTTAGCGTCAGGGTATGTCTTAATTTCATGTACAACGATATCTAGATCAATTCCAGGCATCTCTTCGTAACTCCATGCAGATATGTCACAAAACTCTTAGAAAAGGGCCTTGTAAGTGTGGATCTCATCAGGAGAACATGAGGCACCTATATGAACCTTTTCCACAATTCCAGGATTAATCGAAATATCTAGCAGGATGGTGGGAGAAATATTTCCCAAGTTTCCTTCATACAAAACGTCATGCATTGGTTCCGAAACTTGAGGGAAATTAGTGATTGTATACGAATTCAAAATCTGTTGGTAACTCTCGATAGTCTCAAGTTCCAGGAAGCGGATAGAACGACGATGCCCATCATCCCACGGGGTGTCTTCCATATACATAACTATCATGATCATTTCATCGGTGTGGAATATCATGTGAAAGAGATCAGGAGACGTATCTAAGAGAGAATGAGGAGAAGGAGTTTATGATTGAATAGTGTGATAGGCCAATTCCACCGGTCTTAAAGGCATTTGTTTTCCATAACGAAGACAATCTTCCAAGCTAGGGGCTATCCAAGGGTCATGCAACTCAGGGATTTTTCTAACAGTGGTTGAAATCATGTTAATAAAAGCGATAAGAGGAGGAGGAACATCGGGTGGTGGGATGGGGAAAGTTCCCATTAACGAGGAATGTTTTAAAAGACCCACCCTGACATTTGCATAACCGGGAGGTGTCTTCACTATGAAGGGAACATTACTGGTGCGCAAATCAGAACAAAAAAAGGCGAGCTGATCTACCGTAACGACTTTGCCTTGGTGAGGGAAACATATCACAGAGAAAAGAGTAGAAACAACTGCTCGCATAGCATTGATCCAATTATGACCAAGTAAGAGGTTGTAATTGAGAGGTGCATCAAACACTTCAGCCTCAACAACAACCGCTTTCCCTTCTAACACAATAGATAACACAGGAAGAACATGATAAGGTTTAAACCCTATACCGTTAAAGGTTTTTAACGTGTTGTGTGACTCTGCAAGGGTAGGAGAGCCAATGGATTTCCAACAGGCGACAAAAATAATGCAAGTCGAGGCGCCCTCATCAATAAATTTTTGACAAATATTCTTATTTTCCACAACTATTTGTATTTGAAAATCTAATTGATGAGGGAGTCTTGGAATGTGATCCTCCAAGTCAAATATTATCAAATTCTTGTCAATAGGTTTGATTCCACCAATAGCCTTTAACAATGCCTTCTGTTGAGTAGGAAAACTTTGAAGGACTTCGAGAGTCAACATCGCAAAAGGTACCCGTGCAAGATCTTCTACAATGCTGTAGTTTTAAGCTTCACATGCATGTGGGTTAAATGGTGACTTACGAACGACGCCCTTAGGAGGAAGATGGATAACTGTATCTAGACTAGGTCGTTTGAAATGAAGAGGACCATTGGGAAGTGGAGCCGACGAAGGAGATGAAGTTGACGAAGGAGGTTGATCATAAACCTTCTCTTTGGAAGGAGAGTAATCTTTGGCTTGAGTAGCAACTGCCACTTCATTTTTCTTAGAGTCACCAGTACACATAAGTACATAAGAACTAGTAGAGGGAGAAGGTTGGTCATGAATAACCAATTGGGCTTGATGTTGAGAAGGAAAAGGTTGTGACAAAATGACAGGCGTAGTGGGAGTCCCGGTTCCTTGGAGGAACTTAGTAACTTCTGCACGTCTTGGACAATCTTTCATGTAATGGGCCTCACCACATATAAGACAAGGATAATGAGGTTTTCACTTTTCTTTATCATCAACAAATTGATTTTTGGGCTTATATGGTTGCTGATTATTAGTTTTATCCTCTTTATTCTTACCTTTCCCTTTCTTTTTATTTTGAGATTTACCAATAGTCGTAGAGTGAACCGTATTTACCTCAGAGGTTTTACCAGGAGAGGGAGTAGGAGGAGAAGAATTTTGTACACTAGTAGTAGTAGATTTTGGATTGGAATGATTGACTTTCTTAGACCAAGTTTTAGCATGAAAAGTGCCAATCACACCATCAACAACATGATATGCCATTGGAAGCATTGGGGTTGGAGTTGTAGATGAGTGAGGAGCATCAGGGATCAACCAATATAATGTGCATGTTTAAGAATAAACAAGGTCCAAGTATTGAGCACGACATATCTCCTGTTCTTCAGTGACGACACCTCCCATAGCCACATCACGGGCTATAGGACCGATGAGTAATTTGGTAAACCACTCAGCCAACAATTGATCAGGAAGGGGTACTTTAATTAATCGTCTTCTCCTCCTCCACTCATGAATATGATCGGAGATATGGGTAGAAGAGGATTGCTTAAATGAACTTAGAATTCCATTCTCATCTCATACCAGATAGACAATTGATAATGTGTTAATAAGGCCATGGCTAAGGTGTTGAAATCGTTAAAGAAACCTCTAGGAAATTCAATGTACCATTTGGCAGCCGAACCCGTCAGAGTGCGTTGGAAAAGTCATAGTCGTATGGAGTCATCCATCAAGGAATTGGATGAACACCATAGATGAAATTCCATGACATGATTGTTTGGATCCTCTCCTGGTCGATCGTCGAACTTTGGAATGTCCAAAGGTAATTTAGCATGGATAATTGACCAAAAAGGAGAGTGGAGTATAGGATCATTCAAAATTTGAGATAAATATGGTAAATCCAAAGTAGCTAGAAACAATAATTGTCTATTGACTTGAGGAAACTGGTAGTTTTGAGGAGGTAATCCCGTAGGTATACCAGTAGGACCATAAGCAGTTTGTAAATAGTTAGAGGGTTCTATCAAGTTTAGTGGTGGAGGGTTTTCATTCAAGTAGCCAACATTCATTTGTGGATTGGACATGCCACCTTAGAAAGGAGCATAAGGTTGGGAAACTTGACCCCAAGTAGGATTTAGAGTGCCTCGATAAGGCTGTCTGGGATTAAAAGGTACAAAAGAATTTGATTGAATATTCACCCCCCCCAAGGCAGTTGTGGATTGCCTTGGAAAGGAAAATTCGAAGGTTGGGTTTGTAATCCAGACCTATACTTCCCATAAACTGGGTTGTGAACCCCAACTTGGGGTTGTCCCCCAACTTGGGGTTGTCCCCCAACTTGAGGTTGACCTCCAACAGGAAGTTGATAACTAGAAGTAACAGACTGACTTGTGCCTCGAAGCACATTGGGGATACTTGGGTCAAGATGATTAGATCCCCCAAGTGGTGGAGGAATACTAGGTCCCCCAGGTAAAACTTGAGTAGAATTATAAGTGAAACCGCTAGCAGCATTATACCCAGGTGGAATAAACAGACTAGGTCCTCCAGATGGACCCTGAGTAGGATTAGGAATAGAACTACTAAGAGAATTATATCCATGTGGAAGTGATGGATTTGATCTAAGCAGAAGCAGTGTTCCAATAGGGGCTTGAATAGTTTCTGGACTTCCGGTAGACAAAGGTGGAACTTGTGAGATTGTGGTAGAGCTAGTAAATTGGAGAGGAAGGATTGTAAGCGTGCCAACCATCAATAGGTCTGAATCTATAAAAACATTACTTGTCGTGCTAGTAAAATGATTTAGGGGTACTTTATAAGCAGTCGAAGTAACTGGCACACGTGGTGATGTAGGTTGGTTTGGACTCATACCTAGTCTATCAAAAATATTGTGTCCCGAGGGAGTCTTCCAAAAATAATGGACTGGGACTGAACTAGGATGAAAAATTCCAGAAGTGTGAACCGATGTTCTAAATGATTCACTATGAAATAGTTGATCATCCACACCAGACTATACAAAAGGTCCTGAAGGTATTCTACTATAGTCTTTAGCCACAACGTCTCCCAACGAGTTTATTCATAGCAAATCAGGGTCTTGAATAACATTCAACAAGAGATTTACAGGGAGTGATGATTCGACCAATGGAGTAGAGCTCCCAATCTCAGAGAACACATCGTTATTGACTGATCGTTCAGGGGAAGGACCCTCTGGTGAATCAGGAAGCAAGGGGGCATATTCTTCCAGAGGTAATCCTTGCATCCTACGTGAACGACAAGGGTTTTTGATGGCCACACTGAATAAAGAATGAAAGAAATCTATGGCCAACTAAAGAAAACAAACAACACTTCACTAACATAATATAGATATCAAGCACACAAACAAACCTTCTTATTTCAAAATCACTAGTTGGTGATGAAATCCAACATCGCGAGGTCAAGACAAGAAGGGGTTGGGGTAAAGTAGGTGGAAAAGTTACGTTGACGACCTGGTTAACAGAATTACACCTTGGTGCAAGATCCCACACATAATCGTGGGTATACCCTCCAAGGAGCTTGAGTGATTTTGGCCAACATCGATTCCAAGTACCGTGAAGACTTTCCCCTCCATAGTTACCTTGTGTAAAGAATCTAAAGATATAGGCTACTAAGGTTACCAATTACGACAATGATGCCTAGGGAAGCAATCAATAGTCCGATATACGCGCAAGGGTAGGGTATCTTAGCCCGAAATATCCTCTAGAAGGTCCCAACAGGATTTTCTTCTCAAGTGACCTCCAATAATACACACATTCACTACACTAGGACCAACAAAACAGGGTGAGTAACTCTTCTGGCCTTAATGTGACCTCGTGATTGACCCTTGTGTTAGAAGGGCTTCTCGGGACAAAATGTAGCAAGCGGATTTAAATCTCCCTATCACAAGATACTATTGTGTGTTTTGATGCTTTGGAGAGTATTCCTCACAACCTATTCTAAAGTGTTAGCCCTAGCTAATGTTGGTGTATAAGAGTTCTATAAATAAAAGTTACTAGATAAATTTTAAAATTACGCTTAATTTTAATGGATGTTGTTTAACTCATAAATGAAATGAAGATGAAATCGATGAAGTGTTTGACCTTGACTCAACAATATGCAAAGAGAGATGAGATGCAATCGTTTCGTTTGATGAACTCTAATTACATAAGAGAGAAGGATTTCTTTATCAGAATACAACAAGTTGCAAAATTACAAATCCTATCAAATTTGAACAATCTTTATGTCAAACAATCAAATGTATCGAATTTTCCAATTTTCTCTTTTTTAAACAAAACTTGAATGCAACAAAAATATCTTGAAAATACTACGAAGAGAAAGACAAGCTTCAATTCTTTTTATTTTCAAGTAAAAACATAGATCTGAATCAAGAACAGAAAGTTTGTTCAAGAAAATGAATGCACTCACAACATGATTTTCGAAATTTAACTCATAATGCAACCAAAAAATGTAAAAACAAGAAAACTCATTTGTCTAAAGAGAACACAAATCATTTTCAAATCAACAACAAACCAAAACTCACAAAATAGCTCAATAACAAGTTATCTATCAAGCACTCAAGGATGAAGCCTCAAGATTATACCCTTGCAGCAAGAAGTGAAAGATAAAACTATGAAGCTTATGAAAAAGACTCTCAACACTTGAGAAATGATCAAATTCAACTAAAATATGCAAACCAAGCTGTGAATAATCACTCAACGGGACCAAAAATCCATCCCAAGAAATGATGACAAATCTAGGAAAAGAGGAAAATTGATTGTCACTCAAATTTTTTCTACAGGAATGGTCGTAGGCAATGTTGAATATATCTCCAATATTTCGGAAATTTCAGAAATTTCGGCGACATTTTAACCCTCCCAAAATTTTCTTCATAAAATGTCGTGACACATCTGACACAATGAAAGTGTCACGAGAAATTCCCAATGTGTCGCGGGTCGATGCAAAGTGTCGCCCTGCTAGGTATATCCGCGGAAAAAAAGTGCGCGTGAGGGGTTTTAGAGGCTGCGGGTCCTTTTTTTTTTTTCATTGTTTCATTTGTGAAGTGTGAGAGAGCTAGAGAGGTGTGAGGGAAGTCATTGTGCATCTATCCAAGGAGGAGAAATCCAAGGATATTGCTTCCATTAGCGCCAGTGGAGAGATCGAGATTTCCAGCTATGATAAAAAATGTTTTTCTTTTGAAGATTTGAACTTTGTTTTTTTAATTTTTAGAGTTAGGCTAGGGTTTGCAATGTGCCTCTTCTTGTTGTTTTTGAATGGAAGATTCAATCATTCTAATTCATCTATCTCTTATTATTTAACCTTTGCAATG
>ML799572.1:104226-119465 GCA_009831015.1 Picea engelmannii
TTTTGTGCCATAGGTTTAATATTTTCATCTAAAGAAAATGCCGAAGGCATTAGATCCAATGTGGGTGTATGGTGAACTAGTGCAACTTCCCAATAGACAAGTATTGACATGCAATCTTTGCGGCAAAAATATTTTTGTAGGAATTAGCTGCTTGAAATACCACCTTGCCAAAATCTCTGGGTTTGATGTGGATCCTTGTCCAAACAGTACCCCATAAATTGTGCATATTGCAAACCAATCACTCATTGATATGGATAATAAGAGGGATACGATCAAGGCTCGTAAAAAAGAACTTGCACGTTCCACTGCAAATAGATACAATGGAACAAGTGCCTCTGAGGGGGGACCAGTAGTACCACAATCCCACTCCTCAGCCACAGGGCCCTCAGCTTCTGCAACCCCCTCATCAACCTCATCTTACTTTGTGATGAGGTCAACACCTAGGGGGAAACCTTCTATTTAGTCATTGATTAAAAAAAAAGAGACGGAGGAGGCTGACAAGCTTGTGGCAGAATGTTTTCTTTGGAGTGATATACCTTTTAACATTGCCAATAACCCCTTCTACCATCCCATGTTTGAAGCTGCTGCAATTGTTGGCCCATGGTATAGGGGCCCTTCCTATCAAGATTTGAGAGGGCATCTCCTTCAAAGGGAAAAGGCCGTCTGCACAGAAAGATTAGCTCGGCTCAGGGAAACATGGAAGACCACCGGATGCATCGTGATGTCGGATGGGTGGACTGATGGGAAGGCAGATCAATTCTAAACTTCTTGGTTAATTTTTCCAAGGGGACAATGTTTATCAAAAGTGTTGATGCAAGTGCATATACAAAAGATGCACAATTATTATGTGAGTTGTTGGATGGATTTATTCGAGAGATAGGTCTGCAATATGTTGTCTAGGTCATCATGGACAATGCTGCTAATTATGTTGCTACTTGGAGGATGCTTATGCAGAGGTATCCATCCTTGTACTGGAGTCCTTGTGCTACCCATTGCATTGATTTGATGCTAGAGGACATGGGAAAACTTCCTTAGATCGATGAAATCATTGATTCAGCTCGGAGTGTGACAATATATATATATATATATATATATATATGTTCTTTCACTCATGAGACAATACACAGGGAACAGAGAGTTGGTGCATCCCACAATCACATGTTTTTCCACCAGCTTCATTTCTCTTCAGTTGCTCCTCAAAAGTATGTTGGACTTACAAAGAATGTTTCTTTCTAATGAGTGGGCTGCTTGTGTCTATAGCACCAAACAATATGGGCAAGCCATATCCCAACTTGTGGGACATGACTTGATATTCTGGAGTGGAGTAGGGGAGGTATGTACCATTAGTGAACCTTTGGTAAAGGTTCTTCGATTGGTTGATGGTGAGAAGCCCGCAATGGGCTACTTGTATGAGGCCATGGATATGGCCAAGGAAGCTATCTACCGGTACTATGAGAACAAGGGGGAGGAAGGACTCACCAAAAGAGATCAGACATGGGGTGTGATTGATGAGTGATGGAATAACACTCTCCATCATCCCATTCATGCAACAGGGCTCTACCTCAACCCTACATTCACTTATGCTTGTGGATTTAATTTTGATGGTGAGGTCATTGATGGTTTCCTCTAGTGTGTTTAGAGGATGGTGCTGACTCCAGCTGAACGCTCAGAGATTTCTAGACAAAATGAGATATATAGGATGGCATCCGGGATGTTGGGCTATGATATGGCTACCTAAGATAGGACCACAAGGATGCCAAGTAAGCTTCAATTTCAAATTTTGTTTATTCCTTTCTATATATTATATATGAAATCTATTGCTTGATGGAAATCTAAAATATAATTCGTTGTCTTCCTTTCATTTTATTCATTGTAGATGTTGGGTAGAAACACTATGGTGGAAAGCTCCCAGAGCTGCAGAAACTTGTCGTTTGAGTGCTTAGTCAAACTTGTCATTCTTCAGGTTGTGAATGCAATTGGAGTGTCTTTGAAAAGATACAGTCCAAGAAGCGCAACAGGTTAGAAATGTTAAAAAATGCAACAATCAAAATTTAAATTGTTTAAACTTTATATTTGTTTTAATTTTAATTTTTACAATTTAGTATTTACTATTTATTTACTATCACTAACTATAGCTCTCAATGTTCATATAGGTTAGGTACTCAGTGCCTTAATGACTTGGTATATGTCTACTACAATCTAAGGTTGTGGGTGAAGCAACTTGACAAAGAACCTAACATAGAAGCCATAACATTGGATAACATTGACACCACCAGTCAGTGGAGGGTGGAGATTCAGGAGCCTGAGATGGAGGAGGCCCCAGAGTGGTTGGAGGAGCATGCAGATGATTTGAGGGAGGAGGGGGAAACAGAGGAGGAGGAGGAGGAGAAGGAGGAGGAGGAGGGCGATGTTCCACTTCCAGTGGATATAGAAGCTGAGGAGGAGATTGGACTTCTAGTGGATCCAATGCCACCACCACCTCCACAGAGAGCTATACCTGGAGTTGGACTTGGGTCCGTTGGGACTAGGAGGCAACACACTTTTCCTCCCACCTCATCCCCATCACTTACCATCTCAGATGTAGCATCTAGAGTAGCTGGAGCTTCCACTCCAAACTCATCTAGAGTACCTCCACGCCCACTTACTGCTTCCAGAGGAAAATTGGTGCCCGTTACCCGTAAAAGGGATAGAGAAACAACAACACGACAGAGAGGGAATCAATGATTTGAATTTTGGATTCCTATGATCTATCATTTTAATTTTATCATGTACTATTTAGTATCTAGATGCCTCATGATGATTCATCTCATGAGATACATTTATTTTGATCATTTGATGTGATTTTGTATCTACTATCATCCTATGGACCTATCAGGAACATGTTTCAAAATTTTCAGTTTAGTAACGATATGTGACCACTTGACATCTTATGTATCTTATTTATTGGTTTTATTTTCATATTTATGTAGCAAAGTGTTTATTTGATGTTGTTGTTGCTTTACAAGTTTAAAAAATTGAAAAAAATGAGTGTTTTTGTATTTTTTTGAGGTCTTGCGACATTTTCCGACATTTTCTGTTGATGTCGCCGATAAGTTACATTCCAGACCCTTACCGACACTTTCCCCGACACGAAATATACATCATTGGTCGCAGGCAGCTAAAAGACATAGTGCGATGATCAAGGAGCATCGCAGGCAGCTAAAAGACATAGTGCGATGATCAAGGAGCATCGCAGGCAATGGGAAGTACATAGTGTGACGTCGTCGCACTGGTTTCTACATGCAGGGTGCGACGATGACTGAAAATACAATAAAAATGAACAAAGGACATGGTTTCCAAATGAATTTTCAAGACCAAAGAGTCAACATGGATCACGCAATGACTCAGAGAATGAAAAAAAACCAAAATCAGGTAGGCCAAAAGCAAAAAAGGAAGAAAAATCCAAAAGAAGACGCTCTCTAGTATGGTCGCCAATTTTGTTATCGGAAAAATCGGTAAGTGCGGACACAAACTGATCTCCCTAACTTCAACAAGAAATTAGAACAAAACATAATAGAATACAAGCTTCTCCTTAGATTTCATTATGATATAAACTAGTTCGAGGAGGGATAAATGACATACCGTTTAAACGTCGTTTGATCCTTGCTAGTGTTGTCCTCACTCCATCCTTAGATTTGTGGGATATTAGACCTGTTTAAGAGATACAAACCAACCAAGAAAGAGAGAAATGATATATATATATATATATATATATATACTAATGAAATCTATGTATAAGATCAAGGAGTTATACAATAAAAATAAAGACACTTTTATAGGGAAGGAATGTATTGCTGCATTATATTGATGAAAGTGGAGAATACAACCTATGCCTTGATGTTGCAAGGTCCCTTCCAATGGCCCTCTACCTCAACACACACACCTTTTCTCCAATGCTTTTGATGAAGAGTATTCACAACCTGACTTGGAAAACTAAAGCAAAGCTATCACAAGTGCAATCCTTAGTAGAATTCTTCATGCATAAGCCAACCTAGACTTTCCCATGAGAGATCCGTCCTTTTATAGGGTGAAGAGGGATGGATGAGGAGATTAGGATGATCCCACTAAACCAAAGAAGTGAGTAATATCCAAGCTGATAAGAGGTCACCTCATCTTTTAGAAGATTCCATTCTAGAACTTTCGAGAATTTCACCTTTTTCTCTTGTTTGAGCATAGCCACACCCTAAGCACAAGCAACATGCGACGACGCCACAACACATTTTTGTGCAGCGTGCAACGATAAAGCATCGTCGCATCCCAATCATTTAGCAGGGTGCAATGATCTCCTTTGATAGGGTTTTTAAGAAAAGAAAGATGATTCAATTTCTCAGGGAGAAAGTCTTGTTTCTTCAGTAGTTTCAAGGAACAAATAAGTAAGAAGTACACATATCATCGATGATAAAGGGGTGACCAAAATAATGTGCAACACCCATTGTCTCACTATATGTTTGTACCTTAAAGGAACCTTGATGTCACCTATTCTCCCATTGTCATAAGAACATGATCCTCCTTCAGCAAGAAAGAATTCCATGCGCATATGGAATTTTCTTCTGACATTTTCACCTCTAGTTGATCTTACCTTGTTAGATGTGTTGACATAGCACTTGCCCCCCTCCCTCCAGAAATTCTCTCGCTCGAGGATGATAGGTCTGGTAGGTACCTATTCGATTGTACCTAAACTCCATCGAATGAGAAAAAGTAGTTAGCAAAAAGGGAGAATTAATGGACAATGAATAATTTGACACTATCTTTCTAATGCCAAAGCCAAACGTTGTCATAATTTGACCCAATACATGATTCACATTTCTATTTTTTTTTTCAAATGGCTCAGTTTTGGATTACAAATGACCTTTGACTCCTATATGAAGGAAAAAATGTAATTCAAGAATTCATTTTCTGGTATTTGTCTAGCATTCTTTCTAGAGAGTTTGAAAGTCAAGGAAACAACCCAAACAATAATGTGGGAATTTGTCCTCCCAAACAATGATAACATTGTCTAAAATGTATCAACCATGGATAAATATTGTATATTCTACTATGGTAATATTTGAAAAAATATGCTTGAGATGAAGAGATAAGGATTTTATCAAAAGCATGTAGGAAGCATTGAACAACATAATTTGCCTCTAATTTGTAATCAACTCAAGCTCACCCCACCTTGGGAATAAACTAGAAGAAATATTGGTTAATTTGCACACCAAATATTGTTTTGTAAGGGATGTTTTATATCCTATAGTAATATAGGCCTTAAAAGAAACCATGTGGATTTGTAAAAATCACATGGGAAACCATCAAATCTAGGCACTTTATCATCATACATCTCATGCAATATTGTAATCAAGTCATCCACAAATAATCCACAATCACATGCATGATTTTGTTCCTCTGTAATGTTAACTAGAACAACATTGAGGCAATGTTGTATGGCCACCTCTCTTTCTTTTGGAAGGCCTAATATTGAAAAGTCATCAAATAATGAGCTAGAAATTCCAATTCGATGCATTCAAGCTGATTGTTAGTCCACTATGATCAAGGTTCAAGGTAATATTTCCAACCTACTTGTTTTGATTTTTAAAAATATAGGAGCTAATGATAAATTTGTAGAGCTTAGGGTAGTAACCGATTGCAATTTTAAGATGAAATTGGATGACAATCCATGGGCGATGTTTGCACCTTAAAATGCACCTCCATTCTTGGCATCAATTCTTATAAATGTACACTTATTTTGTAAAAGGAAAGTATAATGGTTTTTTTGGATAGTGCATCACACTACTATTAATCACATTATTTATTATGGAATTTTATGTTCCATGAATGTTTCAAGGTCCAATTGTTTCATGGATATAGCCATCCTTTTACAATACTTGACTTATTTTACTAAAGTTTGTCGAAACACTATGAAGTTCTTCATATCACGTATGCCCTTATTTTTCCTCTAGTTGATCATAAATTAGAGAAGGATGACATAATATGAGGGAATTTCATAGTAAGATCAAATAAAAGAAAAATAAAAAATGTGAATGTGGATTTTACAAAATTTAACAATGAAAGAACAAAATCCCAATGCAAATTGTAGGACATAATCAATTATCTAATTGGATTCTAAATTCAAATCTAATCATTTCTCATGTGTTATGGAAACAATTGTTGTTGTTCGTTACTCTTTAATTCTAAATATATTTAACCTACAAAGTAATACCAATCTCCATAAGAGAAATGATGATGTAGGGGAATCAGAGTTCATTGGGGTTTGAACTATAAAAACTTCTCTTAAGACATGTAGTCATTCTTGCCAAAATCTTAAGGCTAATGGTGACCTTACTAGAAAGGTAAATATATAAATTATCAATGATGAATGAACTACACACACAAGCACATGCATATAATTCAAAAACTTTGATAATGGTGGAGTCAATGGTGATTTGATGTTGGTGTAGTTGAGAGGAGTCAAGGACAACATTTGGTCTTACATTGAAAAATGTAGATGACATTATGCAAAATTTCAAAGGTTGGAACTTGCCTATGTAACTACACATCAATTAGACTTGTGATCCCTAAATCGAATCACCAACCTACTATCTCTAACTTGAATAGGCTCATTGCATCTCAATTTCCCATCACTAGTGGTGGTATGTTATTGGTGGTAGTGATTGAATACACAGACACTTATAGATAGTGAACATGGAATTCACGACAACTTCACTACCCATTTCCTTCTTTGTAAACGAGCCTACCCTCTCTTCCAATTACATTCTTGTATCTCACATAGGAGTACTTAGAGACTATGAAGGAATAGATTGAATTGATTTTTTGATCAAACCATTCATAAAATTTGTCACCCTCTGTAATTTAGGATTCGAAAATAACATATTATTGAACAAACAAAGTGTATTATATATATGTCTCAAATGCCAAATAATTTATGAGAGGGAGGAAGTAAACCCCACGTTTTATTTATTTATTTGTTCAGGATTGGCACATATCTGAAGGTTGTGGTAGTATATCTACAATAGGAAATCGATACTTTGAGTTAAATCACAAGAAATGTTTAAAGGTAAGATTGAGTTATTACAATTGAGTATATGTTAATTTCAAGGATATCTATCAAGGAAATAAGCCCCACAATTTAGAAAAAGTGCATTGGCATAATATGCATGATAATTATTAGTCCTCGAGATGTTCCTAGTTGTTCAGAGAAACAATGCCAAGGATCCTTTGATCCCAAAATCATAAATTGGTTCTAAGGCTACCTTCATTTATAAAGGGTGTTATGCATAATTACTCTCTCTTCAATACTCACTAACATTGAAAACATGAAGATTGGGCTTTCCTATGACAAACAGGGGAAATTTTTATTATGTTGTACTAGAATTTAAAGAATCAGGAATGCGTGACTGTGTGGAAAGAGAGGAGCGCAGGTAAGGTATCCAATTGGGATAAGTATTTCCAAGTGTAGGTGGAGAATAACGTACTACACATTCAATAATTTAGTAGATACCTCCTGATAGTGAGAAAAAGGATCTCATAGGCCTGAAATACTCTTCTGTACATCATTTAACTGGTTTGTTTATGTAATTCAAACATATCCCCAGGTTGAATATTTCCCAAAGGAACTTTGACTTTCGTGACCTCATAGTCTCCAGTTACACGAGGTCTTGGTACCTTTGATTGTAATATTGCAAATGCCAACACATTCTCATTGTAATCCATTTTCGAGAGTAACTTGGTTTGTGAATTGACTGAAGGGAATAATTCCTTTTTAACTTCCACACTAGCTCTCTTAATATCGACATAAAAATTTAAAAAGGAGGGTGGTGTCTCAAAAGACCCCCTAATAAAACTTCCGGTTTTTGAGAAGTCTCTAATTCACTTGTAGAATTTGATCTATCCATCGACGAATTTTCTACCCGTGCCATCAAAATTTGCTTCACCTCTTCCCATGTATCTAGGTTAGCAGTAATTTCTATCATGGGATCAAGTTGATGCTTGTAAGCATGCTTCCTGACAACAATGATCCTTTGTGGATCACAAATCCAACTCTTTTGCTTTTTGAAACCAAACTACTGCAACATTCCTTTTACGAAGCTGAGTGCAGTTATTAGTTTGAACCAAAAGGGTCCCACTTCATGTGAAAGATTGAAGGTGACTGATTTTTTATTCTAAGTGAAATGAAGATGATATGTTGTCATTCTCTGCTAGATATATTCTAGGGAAAAAGTCCCAGGCGTTAAAAACATTGTCAATTTGTAGGGCTCTCCTTCAAATACATAAAGTTTCATAAACCTTGATTAAGGTTTGTGTATTTGACAAATACCGGTTCCATGTACTGGTTTTCTTGGTCAATCAAAGTATTTTCTTCAAATTACTGAACATCCTAGGAGACTGAATATGATGAATGAGACTATATATTGTGCTCATATACTTGTTTACAAAGGTGGAGAAACCCCAATTATGTTCTTTAAATATTACGTCCTCAGTCCATTCCATTATAGGCTTCAAACCAAAAGTATCGTTAAATACATGTAAGCCTAACTTTTGGAAGGTTGCAACATTATTAAACATTGTAAGGTGCAGTAAATAAGACTGATATAAAAAATATTTAGCAACGGGATGAGTTGATAGTTGGTAATTAATAGCCCCAACTAGATACTCAACATAATCATATTTGACCATGGTGAAGGAAATTGTAGCAAAGAAAGATAAGAATAAACCCAAAATTGTCTCATTTACCTCACGATCATTTTCATACCCTAGGATATAATAGATCATAGTGACCCCATATCTAGTTATATCTGAGAAAATATATGATGGGTATGGAGGAGAATCCAATGGTAAAAGGGGAATTTTTAGGTAAAATTTTACTGAGTAGCTTCTCTCTAATTGGGATAAATATTGATATTTAACCGAAAGTTGATCTTCGTCTGGGGTTTTAATAGGAGTTGTGTCACAAAATGGATGTATATGTATAATTGATTTTCTAGAAATAGAACAGATAACCCCAGAACCACTAACATTTGTAATATTTTCCTTTTGAATGTCATAATGTGATGCACACCACTCCACCATTTCTGGGAAGCGATAGGTCTGGGGTATAACTAAACAAGCTAGGTTTGAATCCCATAAAAACATCTATTCCTACAAACCATTGGAATCCCCATGGGTTGTATTGATTAATTTATACATATCAAGATATGACAAGGAGGGGTAAAAAATATCACCCTCCCTATATTCCAAATGATCACGAGGAGTGAGTTGCTTTGGCACCTTAGGAGCCTTCAAGGCCTTTCTAAGGCTTGACTAAGACTTCATCCTTAAATTGAACCGTGAATAATATCTCAATCCAGGTATATAACTGAGCAAAGGGGATCAAATTACTTGTATTATAAACTTGGATCAATTGTGATTATGATTCACACATTGATTGCTACAGAAATGCCAAATTTACCTCGAGGTTGTCACTTAGTAACTAAAAAATTACCCCAATTGTCAATTAAATTCCCTTATTAACCATTTAATTCTCTAAAGACATGCATCACACAGTTGTTGGAAATGTAAAATTTTACAAATGCGTGGAAATTTGGATGATGTCATAAGTGATGTCATAAAGGTATGACCAACACATGGCGACTTGTCATTGGTCCAGGTGAATTCCCTGGTGACATGGTTGATAGGTATGAGAACATATGGTTGGTCCATCTATCTACTCGTCATTAATAATATCTTCTAGGTGCTTATGTGGAAAAACTTTGAATAGTTAGCGATCGTCAGATGGTTGTGAGGCCATGTCATGTCTATATGGAAATCAACTATTCATGATAGGTCGACCTCTTTCCTGTGTCAGCACCAAGTCATGCTCATCATGCATTTCCTTTCAAAATAATGTCATTGGTATCACATGAGCTTATGAGTAGTTTTCTCATGTCAACAAGCCATGTGAAACCAATATCGCAAAGACACATAGCAAACTCCAAAACCACCATTGCATGCCCAAAAGTCATTAAATCCTGAGCACATTGTGGATGTGATATGTGTTGTAATTCGTTGATCTTGTGAGGTAGGATGCCCTCAAATATTTGTCGTTGATTTCTGTCAATTGATGGTGTGCATGTAAATTTAGGTCCTTAGCTCTCGGTCGTAGCCCCTAGTCACTAATTCAAGCCCCTATGACTCATGTGCGAAATCATGTGTGTGCTACTTAATCCCTTAGAGGCTTATTTAAGTTCCTTTTGCATAATTTAACCTTATTTGCTTCTTTTACCACTTTTTCCTTTGAATAAAATAATCGTTAAAGAAATATATCTCTATAGTGTGGATCCAATGGTCTTTCTCTCTTATAATATAATATCCACAACTGAAAATGCCTTTGAACCAACAGTTCCCAAGGAAATTTTTGAACCCTGTACTAACATTGGCTCCAACGGGGACATCAAATCCCTGTGATGTGCTGAGAACAATAGACTAGTCGCCTTATCCATTGGGCTATGGAGTATGAAACCCCCAACTTGTAATGAATCCTTTTTATCTATGTAATAATGTGTTGGTTGTGGAGCCTGATTATCTTCCTAATTCAGAGGCCTTTGTTTTCAGCCGTGTTTATACCCCATGAATACTTTACACCTTGAAAGAATGTACACTCCTCCACACGGGGGAGTGCAGGGGGGGCTTGCCCCCCCTGTGGGGTCCGACGGCAAGAAGGCCCCTTGGTGGGGGTTTGGGTGTGAAGCCCCCGGAGGAAAAATTGCCTTGTAAATGTATATTGTAATTTCATAGTAAATCTGTACCGTTCATTGTAAGGTTGTAGATCTGACGGTAGAAGTTATGTTAAGGTTTTTTTCCCTAGAAGGCAACACTGTTTTGTGAGGAAAATGTATTGCGACTATGTATCATTGTGAATATCGTATTATGAGAGAAGAGACTATGAGAGGAAGAAGAGGAAGTTACAACAGGTGTGATGTAGGTTGTATCCCTTCATTTGCTGGATAATAATAAAGGAAGGACCTCACAATTTCTCTGGTGGACATAGCCCACACTAGGTGAACCACGTATATCTATGTCTCTATTGTATTGTGTCTCTTCTGTGTTTTATTTCCGCATTTGTTTTATTTTATTTCTCTGCGATCCTATTTTCTAAAAACTAGTATCAGAGTGAAAGGTAACTTGCAGGAAAACAAGGTTCCTAGTTCGAGTGGGAGCAATGGTGGAAGATGGAAAGTTTAGGGTCGAGAAATTTAACATTCAAAACTACAGTTATGGAAGATGCAGATGGAATATTATTCATATTAGGAGGATCTATTCCTACCATTGGGTGGAATAAAAAAGAAGTTGATGGCCATGAAGGATGAAGAATGGGAGGTTCTTGACAGAAAGGCACTAGGAACGATCCAAATGATCCCAGCAGTGTCGGTGGATTTCAATATTTTGAAAGAAAAGACAATGAAGGAATTGATGGATGCATTGGATAAAATGTATGAAAAATCCTCGCCGTCCAATAAGGTATTTCTAATTAAGAGATTATTTAATATGAAGATGTCAGCAGGTGGGTCTGTTGCAGATCATTTAAATGAATTTAATACGGTTACTAATCAACTAAGTTCTGTAAAAGTGGACTTTGATGATGAGGTCAAGGCTCTTCTAATGTTGTGCTCATTGCCAGAAAGCTAGAATGGCTTGGTCATTGCTGTAAGTAACTCTGCCTATGAGAGAGATTAAGAAGGGAGAAGAGATAAAAGATTGGCTTCTTGGTTTAAAGAAGTACTTCAGAGTCTATGACTACTCTGAAAACTTGAAGGATCGAATAACCATATTCCACCTGAATGGAAAAGCTTCCATGTGGTGGGAAGACCTTAGGAATGTGAAAGGGGTCCATGAGAAGGACTTTTCATGGAAACATTTTGAGAAATACTTCAGGAAGTAGTATATGTCAGAAAAATACATGGATGGGAAGACTAAGGAATTCTATGAGCTCAGGCTAGGGCAGCTGACCATAGATGAATTTTTCAATAAATTCCTTGAACTACTAAGGTATGTACCCTTCTGTTAGCGATATTTCTTGCTAAGGGGTTCAGATCTCAAAAAGAACGGGTTAAAATCCACTTGTCCAAAGTTTCAGGCGATAATACGCCTGTGATAAGCAGCAGGTACATCCGGGCGGTCCAGATTTGCGCGCACAGATCGACGGCGCCCAGCGAATGTTAGACCCCCCTTGCCTTTTGATCTTTAAGCGGGGGGGGGGTCCGAGATCGGGGGCGCAACTCTCCGATGGTTCAGATTAGCGCGCCCGGATCAACGGCAGTAGAGAGCGGCTCGGACCCCCCTCGCCTTTCTACCTTTAAGCGGAGGGGGGGGGTCCGAGCTTCCATGTGCAGCTTCCCGACGGCCAGGATCGTAGCGTCCAAATCAACGGCGCTGGTGCAGTCCCATTCCTCTCAGTTGCCCGGTGCTTAACCAAGTATGGGCCCTCCTCCTGTCATCTCACTCTCACTTCCACCTTTCTCCTGCCGCCGCGTGTCATCCGCTCACCTCTCCTCAGTGGCCCCCGTGGCTCTTTTTCCTCCCACCATCCACTCCTCGCCTGCCACGCATCCCCTTCTTTCCACATCAGCTTCCCACCTAAAGGTAGGTTCCTCCTGGACGCCCTCCTACATGGCCATCCTCTGTCACCCCTCTCTGTTATCACTCTCGCTCCTCTCCACTTCTTTCACGAGCCCCTCAATGTCCTCGCTCCCACCATACCCCATGTCCGTCCCTCAAGCTTGTCAGTTGTTCCAGATGGCAGCATGAGAAGTCTTCCCCATCCCGAGATGCTGAGTTGGCCTAACCGTCTCCAATCCCAAGAAGCAATTATTGAAGCAGTTGGCGGTGGTTAGACGTCGTCTCCGCCATAATGGGGACGTCCTGTAATGAATTGAAAGCACGTCGATTCGCCGAATGAATTGTCAGAGGGCTGATTGCGTCTGCCATAAGTTGCACGACCATTCGAAGATCGCAGCTCCGTGTTGTCAGAAGCCATGCAGACGCAAAGCCTTCAATGCTTTTCTTGGTTCCGCCGCTGTTGTTATTTTGAGTATATGTAGGCATTTTTGCCATTTTGGTATGGATCGATGGTAGAGCGAAGCTCCCAACTGTAAAGTTTCAGCAAGCACTCTGGTTACTTGGTTATGCCTCTGTGTTTGAGATTTCTTGGTTTATAACAAACAGTTCTCCTTCTTTTCCATCTTTGTTCCGTCTTTTGCCCGAGGATTCACAGTAGTGCAACTTGTTGCAATAAAGGATTTGTTGTGGCGTTGTCRTGCCCTCTGGTTATCTGYATTTGAATGTAAAGGGTTTTTTRCTTCACATGCATTTCTTCTTTAATCTGTTGCATACCGGATGTCTGTAATAGATCATTGCGCTCTTCTTGCGTAAATCTTCCACCTTTTCACCTTTACTACAACTCACTGTTTGGAGTTTATCAAGACCTCACTCTTTCATGCATGCCTGGTTTGGTTTCTGGGTTGATACGAGGCTGTGTTGAGTTTCCTTCCATTTGATCACCCTTTAAAACAAACCGTGACATTAACTCTGATGGGCTTCGGGCTCTGCTCCTGCTAGGAATCCAGGAGTGACTTCCGAAAGCTAACACCTTCATAAAATATGAAAACGTAAAAATGTAGCAGTTCATTAGTGGGTTACCTCAGACCTACCGGGACACGATTGAGTTTGAAAAACCAAAGACCTTATAATAAATTATCTGAAAGATGAGGTATTGTTATGAACAGTTTGAGCGTAAGACAAGACCTCACGAGGACCGAAAGAAGAGGAGTAGTTTGGGATTCCAGAAGAAGGGATTTAAATCCTCAATATTTAAGAACTATGGAAAATATTCTATAAGGATCATGTTGTGCTTCTTATATGATTAGTATAATGCACTCATTAATTATTAATCTGGGATTCGTAATCAACAGAGTTACAAGACACCAGTAAGAGAGGTAATTCTAATGTCACGAGTATAGAAATATTTTGGATGAAGAAGCAAACTGAAACACACTTTGGTTGTCTTTCACAGAGAAGCTATTTACTCCATTGGGGCACATGCAAATATGAGTTGGAGTTCTTTGACATATAAACTCTGTTATCTGACCCAAAAATCTAACTATGCAATCACACTTCTGAAAAGGGAAATCACACATCAATCATAAAGGCATAGCATAGGTAGTTCAATAACCAATATATTGAATATGTTGTGGTTCACAATATTCTATTGTGAACTTCACTAGTTCTTTTTCAAATACGTTTGACTATTGCTGCTAACATCCATGTCCATTAAGAAAAATCGAATTCATAAGAATAGAAACAGGGCATAAGCAAAAATAGAGGAAATAAAGATCTCTAAGCAATCATGTAAAAGAAATCCTAAACTGAACTATCTGCTGTCATCTGAAAGATCAAAGCTTCAGCTAATCTAACAGTTATACTATTGAAATCAACTACTAACACTAATATATAAGGATGCTGACCTTTGTTGGGCGGTGGGCCCTTGCCGCTTCAATAGGTCAGCAACTAGAGTCTACAGTAAGTTGGCCTTCAATTCACACATCACTCTTACTTAAACATCAAAAAATGAAACTGTACTAACAACTCAACTCACATTCATTCATAAATGATCAAGATATAGAGATGAATGACATCCTTCTATTAAAATTGAACTCAGGATATGTTCTACAATATGTAACATTTCTTCACATGTTGTGTTATGCTATCTCTCTACTACTTCCACCATCCTTCCCATGACTATTTAAACAGTCTTAGTCGTGAAACACAAGGAGGTGAAATATTTAGTAGATCAACAATTGTCAAATTTATATAGTCGGTTACATATTTTAATCTTCATCCGAATGACACGAAGTGTATGAGGATGAAGCAATAAACAAACTAGCTTAACATAGACTTGCTAGAATTTTGATGACTTCAACAATTATCTTAGGCACGATCTAGAGCCAAACTTAGCATACTTTGTTTCCCGTATGTCAAGAACCAAATATCAATATAGCATAGAAAATCCTCAGAAAAAGTACTCAACGCCTTGAAAAAGAGAGAATTTCATATAATAAGCCTCTTCGAGGGGGCAACCTCCTTTTACCCCACTTAAATGTTCAACTACAAGATGATTCAAAATGAAAATGTCTCCTTGGTATATATAGGAGACTAGGAGGTATAATTAC
>ML799572.1:124002-135893 GCA_009831015.1 Picea engelmannii
TTCCTTGTGTCCTCATCATGAATTTCATGGGATGCATTTTCACTTTCAGGTGTCTTCTCTGTTATGAAATTTTTCAATACTTCCATGATCTCCCCTTTTAAACCATCTATCTTAGTATCCAACTTAGCTTCCATTGAATCTATATTAGTATCCAACTTAGCTTCCATTGAATCCATCAACTTAGCTTCCATTGAATCCATCTTAGTATCCAACTTAGCTTCCATTGAATCCATCTTGTTTTGTAGTTCATTTATGTCCCTACGCATTTCTTCACCTTCATCAAGAGTATAAGTAGGATTTTCTGGAGGCTTATTTGGTGTAGAAGTTCCCTTTTTGGGTGGCATGTTGGTCAGGTATCACTTTTGAACCTTGATTTTGAGGTGGTTCTGCTAGACAATATTTCTTCTGTTGTATCTCCCAAGTTTCAAACCTTCTAGGTATGAAACTTTCCTTTATGTATTTCTCTAATATTTATTCTTTGCAATGCCACAGGTTTGATCAAAATTGGATGTGCCAAGTGGAATTTACGGTAACTTCCCCACAACTTGCCGATTTTTGGCCTTTCCAGGAGATCTCACTTGTATAGTGTGCCCTGCACAAAATAATTGACATAAAATTCTGAAACTCGCACCATAAATACTACAGACTGTCCAAAATCCAATGCAACTAGTCCCACACAATTTGGATACTCTAGGAAGAAGTTATGATTGTTTTACCTGGAACACCTTCTTGAGACTAGTCAATAGGACTAGTTAGATACCCTATCTTACACAGGGTGTATCTACAAATTTGTGATGACCCAGAAGCTGAAATTTTTACCATAGATACCTTACTAATTTATGTAAATATCCTTCAGAGCTCAGGGTATGAAACATTACAGAAATGTTTTTATAGCGAAAATTCCACAATGACTCAGTTCAGGACGATTCCAAAACCCTATATTGTACAGGATGTATCTCCGAAAGTATAAGGCCTCATGAGCTGAATTTTGAACCCGACATACCTTGATCTATATAATAAATATCCTCCAAGCCGTTCCTTTTGAAATGTTGTAAAAAAAAAGTTTTAGTAAAAATTCCAAGGTGTCTCAGATGTAGCAGCGAAACCCCAAGACCTTGAGCTCTGATACCATATGTTAAGAACCAAATATCAATATAGCATAGAAAATCCTCAGAAAAACCACTCAACGCCTTGAAAAAGAGAGAATTTCAGATAATAAGCCTCTTCGAGGGAGAAACCTCCTTTTACCCCACTTAAATGTTCAACTACGAGATGATTCAAAATGAAAATGTCTCCTTGGTATATATAGGAGACTAGGAGGTATAATTACAACTAATGGCCTAAAGATGACACAAATAAAATAAAATTACTAATCTAATATGCCCCAATTAAGGGGTAATGAGCCAATATTAGGGCTTAACACCGTATTGGTACCAGATCATGATAGGTGAGATTCGATAGATGGTAGCAGATCCGAACAACACACCATGGGTTGGTACCAGACTAGAACAGTCTGGGGTTGTTGGTACCATATCGTGACATTGAATGGTTCGGTACCGAATTTGAATGAAAGGTGCGCTTGGTACCGGATTCAGACAGTGGCAATCTGGCGCATAAGTACCGGATAACTGAGATGACATAGAAGTGCTAGACTCATCTAAAGGTCAAAGGCTACATGTGGAAATTTTTAAACATTAGTACATGAAATATTTAGTCTCCTAGCTTAATAAACCACAAAATGCATGAATTCAATTATACTTTACCTTATGACCTTATCAATGGGTGGTGGTAGAGTTCTTTGTCATTTACCCAAGCTTAGGTAGGCCAAAAAGGTATAAATGAGGAGTATAATATGGTAATGGGGATGCCAATTTGGAGGCTCAACATTCCCCCATGCCAAAATCATTGCATGTCCTCATGCAACTGAAACATAATAAAAAAATTTCAAAACTTGAGGCTCCATTCTCCTTACTCCCGTGGGTCAATGATGTTGACAACTGAGGCTTCTGCTTTCAGCTCCCTTTTTATGACCCTAGTGTATTGAAAAAGTCTTAGTACCTTCTTGAGCTTATTATAAGTCTCTTCATGGTCATCTTGGATTTTTTGGTTGGATGCTTTTAGTTGCTCGTTTTCCTTTTTGATATACCTATCTAGTAGTTGGTATTCCTTCACCTCTTGTTTGAGTTCCTAGTTTTGTTTTTGCAGCTCCCCAATCTTATTCTTCATCTATTCTTTTGTCAAGGTCTTCATTGACCCCATTGTTTCTGGCTGGATGCATTCTCTTTCCTCCACTCCCCCCCTCATCCCACACAAAGTAATAGTAATGTGTTCCTCAGTTAAGCTAGGGATGTCATCCTGGACTGGTAGGTCTAGGGGAGAGGAGGTAAGATCCATTGGGTCTTCATGTGTATGAGGAATGACAACTTATTTTCCTTTCTTTGTCATGCTCCTTGTGGTTCTTTTATGAGGGGGTGATGGGTCAAAGGTGCTCACAAGATTCCTTTTCTTCTTCTCTGTTTGTGGAATGGTTACAGGAGATTGTTCTGTAGACTGTTCATCTTTATGTTTTGAGCTACTCTTATTTTTCTTCAAGGATTTTGACGTACACCCCTTTCCTTAAGTGATACTGCTGATGTATCCTCCACTAATTTGGATTTACCTTTTGATTCTTGACTTCTAAGAGTCTTATTATCTAAGGAAGAGGGCCTTACTTGTTTACTAGATTTATCTTTTACTGCTCTGGGGGATGATGGGGTTGCCTTGTCTTTCTTGCCCTTTCTCTCCTTAGGTTCCTTATCTTAATCTGGAGTAGGTTGGGCTTCTTCTATAGGTTAGTTTTATGTGGAAAGGTGTTGAGTGATGAGGGTTTTCCAACTAAACCCTTGCTTCTTTATCTCATGTATAACTAGCATTTTGATAAGACCTTGATGATAAATGCTAGTCTTCTCAGTTTTGGATAGGGATTTGACACCTCTTACCATCTTGTTCAGGTTCATCCATAAAAAAATATGGGATGTCAATTTCAGGACCTTCTTCAAAGTGTAAAAAAATCCTAAGATGATATAGGAAGGTTACAACATACCTGCCCTCACAAGTGAGGAATCGTTGAAGACTAGAAAGCATTGGATGATATTCTTCCTTGATATAGTTTCTAGAATTCCCCTTTTTCCAATCAGGGTGTTGATGGTCTTCCTTCATAAATTGTTGGCACATTTCCTTATTGATTCCTACTCCCTTAAAATACTTGGCTCCTCTGCTAGGTAATCTTGTGGCTGCCCTTAAGGTTTCTTCATTGATTTTTAACTAGAGATTGCCTATGTGCACAATCTCTCCATCGTAACTCTGAATAAATGCATGCGATACCTTCTCATGACAACCTGTGAATTTCTCTAAAAATGGCATCCATCCCGCTCTAGCATACTTATCTCTACATAATTGGAATTCCTCGGTCTCCCTATAAATCTGGAAGACCAGTTCATGTCTACTTACAACCATCCTTCTAGACCGTGAGTGAAAAACCTGGCTGTAGCGCAAGAGTTTAGTCAACTATGAGCGTAAGGGTTTGGTATGGGATGTCGTAGGGAGGAGAAGGCTCTGAAAATGGAGAGAGATGGGTAGTAGTAGGAAAAATGGTGGCGGCTTCAATATTCAAACAGTGAGTTTAAGTAAATTTGTTGCGAAGGAAAAGTAAGACAACTTTAGGCTTATCTAGATGGCTTCGCCACCCTGATAAGCCATTTCATTTATGCCCATTAGTGGAATGATGGGGATGGGACGTTTGGTATCAAAACATCATTGTTATTTGGGATAGGCAATTGGACCTCTAAGCGGCGAATTTCATGTTGAATCGTGCAACATGACATTAGATAGATTCATGATGGCTTAAGGATGAAGCACATTCTTGGTTTAGGGTCGTGGCTCAACATTACTGGGCATGCTCATTTCAATTTATTCCCCCATTCACACATTTGATGTGATTTTTCCCTCAATCATCTTTTCAAGCACTTATGTGGTGAGGGATTTGATTAATGTTAAGCAGATGGGTATGAGGGGAGTAAAAAATAGGTGCATGGTTTTATCACTAAGGTCATAAGATTTAGTATACATTTTCATACCTATTGTAGTTTTATAAGCAAAGGAAAATAAATAATACCATGTTACCTTTGCTTTTACCATTGTATAACCAATACCCAAAGTGTATGCAACTGCCTTTGTATTTGAAACTTGCAGACTTTCAAAGTTCATCTTTTTAGGCTAGAGTTTTCTGGAGGCTTAGTACTGGAATTTACTGTACTTTATGAAAACTTCTTTATTCTGTGCTTGTCTTTGAATTTCTTCTTTTGTGTTTGGTTCTACAGGGTTGTAAGGTGAACATGTTGGTCTCTGAAGATGAGATATGAGTCTGAAAAAGAGTCCTGAAAGGGGCTCTTTGACCCTCCCCCATGCTAAGGATGTTGGATATCCTTATGCAAAAAGATCTGACACACTATATCACAATGAAAAAAGAATTGATAAGAGACGAGAAACCACATAAAATTCCAAAAGTACATTTATCACCTAGCATATGATCCCATGCCTTTAAAAATTGAAGTTTCCTTTCTTCTGATGACTTATTAATAAGGGCAACATTCAACAATGAAGATAAGGAGGTTTTTATATTTTGCCAGAAGAACAAATCCAACCTAACTTGCTTCAGAGATTTACCATCATTTAGGTGTTATGAATAAATTTCATAGTATAAGTAGATTAGACTCCCTAGTCAAGGCTCCACTCTTAAGAAGTTTCCTTCTTAGATAATATAGGCTTTAGATGTCAGACTGGTAAAGTTGACTTAGGGTAATTCTCAAATGGACATTTTCTTGTAGTATTCATTTTGTTTGTTAATCTGGAGTTTGTATCTTATAAGTGTCAACAGTGACCTTTGTCTGTCGTATTCATTTTTTATGACAAAAGTGATTTTTTCAACCAGACAAGTATAAATAAGACATTTCTCAACCAAAACCCACTACCGACAAGCATGTTCAGTACTCCGGTGGGTTAGTTTGATAATTAGTGAGAGACATACCTTCCCCAGGCAGAATGCCCCATTGCTAATAGGCCTATTCAGTACCCTGATGGGTTTGCCTAGTCATACCACAGACCGGTACATGTTGCCAGTAGACCTGTTCAGTATCCCGGCGGGTTAGTCTCTTAAACCCTTTTTCCATCAGAGGCTTCTTGTCCATAGTCGCCCATTTTAGTTTTTTTTAAAGAGTTCTTTTGCATGGTGACAGGGGAGGCTCATCTAAAAACCCTTTTACAGGCTGGGATGGTATTGGGTTAGAAGGTATATTCTCTTATTTGAATGTATTTAAAGATTTGTCTGAAGGAAAAATAAACTTATGTATGCACATTTTTAGAATGATCTAGATATATGATTTGTCTGAGTTTGTCCATAAGAGAATGACCTAAAGTTACCTTAGGGTACTGATACATCCTCTTCCATAAAAAATTTCCTAGTGTGCCCATGACAGAGAGTATTCATATACTCATATGCTACTCTTTAATAACGATAATCCAATGATTATTATTGAAGTCTAGTTAGGGTGAAATGGTTACTTATAGGCTAACATATTTTTTATCCCTTTAATCATGTTGAAATACTGGATAAAGGCAACCTCTAGACTTTGAATCAGATTAAACATGGTTTCTTTAACAACATAGGTAAAGATTATGTCTTTTTTGTCAAGCAACAAAACCAAAAAAATACTTCTTGTTAGCCAACAATAGAACCAAAAGAAATTAAAAATACTTCTCTTTAGTTAGTAACAGAACCAAATGAAATTAGAAATACTTCCCTTTAGTCAACAATAGTACCAAAAGAAATTATTGCTTCATAAAGGTTGCCATTTGATGTTGCATTTGGATCCTTGGTTCCAACTTAAGTGGTTACTGAATGGCTTCACACTTCATATTAATTGACATACGATTTTGAAATAAGCATAATATTCTTTTTCGATTAGGTGGTGTGTTCTGATAGTACCATATAGGGATAGACTTCTGGTACCAGACTAGCACAAGACTGCTGGTACCGGACCAGGATAGAATTTCTGGTATCGGATCAACACTGCTAGTACCGGACTAGAACAAAGTATTGTTGATGCCTAGAAACTGATGTTTTAGTAAGTTCGTGAAGGATCAAATAAGTTATAGAAATCTACTAACAAAAATAAAATGCGAAAATAAAACAAAGGGGGTAAGAATCCATTGTTACCTTCAACTTATTAGAAAAACACAATCCTCACCTATGTACACAAGTTTAAAAATTAAATCAATCAATCAATGTGGATCAGTAGGAAGATCTCCTTCCTTACTGATCACCTGCATATCTGAATTCTATAGCACATATGTCAGAAATTCCTCTTTTGACAGGGGTTTGTTGTAAATTCTCAATCGGTGCCCATTCACGAGTAGGGGTGTTTGATGTTCATTAATTGTCTTTATTTTGATTGAACCATTATCATAGATAGTGTCAATATCGTAAGCTCCTAACTAATGAGTAGTCAACTTTCCTTTGAAGTTCTTGAACCTGTTGTCATACAACAAGGCCCAATCTCCTGATTGAAATTTTTTCTTTTTAAGATATTTGTCATGCCATTTTGTTCTCTGCTCTTGAATGAGGGTGGTTCTTTGAAGTGCTTTCTGCCTAATTTCATCCCGCTCATTAAGCTGCAAGAGCCTTTGTTGTTGGGCTTCATCTAAGTTCATGCCAACTTGTACAACAGTCCTGAAGGTTTTGATCTGGAATTCTATGGGGAGAAGCACCTGTTTCCCGTACACCAATTTGTAAGGTGTATTTCCTGTTGTATTCCTTTAGGTGGTTCTATAATCCCATAAGGCTTCTAGTAACTTGTCAGCCCAATCCTTGTGGTGTATCTGTACTGTTTTAGTGAGGATGGACTTAATGACTTTGTTGGTGGATTCTACTTGCCCATTTGCCTGTGGATGATAAGGTGTAGAGTTCCTGTGCTTGATATGGTATTGTTCTGTAATTGCTTTGATTAGATGAGAGGTGAATTGAGTCCCCTGATCAGTCACAATTTCTCAAGGTATGCCAAATCTAGTAAAGACGTCATTAAAAAGGAAATCTACTACTGATTGTTCACTTGCAGCTGGTAAAGCTTTTGCTTCAACCCACTTAGTCACATACTCAGTACATACAAGTATATACTTTTTCTTTTTAGATGCAGGGTTAATGGGCCTTACAAAATCTAATGCCCATTTCTCAAAAGGTTCAATGACTACTTGGGCTTGAAGTGACATTTGGTCTCGTGTAGTAGGCTTACCCCTTCGTTGGCATTCATCGCAATTGGACACATAAGTTTTGGCATCTTTGAAAATATTAGGCCAATAATAACCAGATTGCAGAACTTTATAAGCAGTCCTCTTGTCAGCAAAGTGGCCTCCACAAGGACCATCATGGCAGGCTTGCAGAATATCATGGATCTCATCTTCCCTTACACATCTCATGATTACCAAATCTAGTCTTGTTTTGTAAGGACAATCCTCATGCCACATGTAGTTTTCACTTAGATGAATTACTTTTTGTTTTTCTCTAGGAGACAATTTCTGAGGCATCTTCCATGTCACAATATAGTTAGCTACATCTGCATACCAAGGAGTAAATGTAGAAATAGAAAACAAATTTTCATCAGGAAAGTTATCATCTACTGGTGCATTATCTCCTAGATGAATCATTCTAGATAAGAAATCAGCCACAAGATTATCCTTACTAGGTCTATCAATAATGTTGATGTTAAACTCTTGTAACAATAACAACCATCTTGTAACTCTAGGGTTTGTTATAGGTTTGTTCATTAGGAATTTGATGGATGAATGATCAGTGTGTACAAAATCTTGATATCCTGTAATGTAGTGTCTAAATTTATTGATAGCATGGACTACAACTAACAATTCTTTTTCTGTGACTGTATAATTAAATTCTGTTGGGGAAAGGTTTTTACTGACAAAGAAAATATCATAAGGCATCTGATTTTCCCTTTGTCCAAGAATTTCCCCTAGGGTTGTGTCTGAGGCATCAATACAGATATGAAAAGGAAGGGACCAATTTGGTCCTCTTAATACAGGGGTACTTGATAATTTTTGTTTTAGAATTTCAAAAGATACTTGGCATTCATCGTTCCAATTAAATTCATATTCTTTAGATAATAACTTGAATAAGGGGACAACTAAGCTTGTAAAATTCGAAATGAATCTTCTATAGTAGCCAGCATGCCCTAAAAATATGTGAACTTCCTTTTGTGAGGAAGGTATTCTGATTTGTGTGATAATGTGAATCTTTGCGGGATCAACTCTCATTCCAAAACCATTTATGTGATGCCCCAAGACAACACCTTGGGTGAGCATCATCTTTGACTTTTCATTACTTAGGGAAAGATTAGTTTCCTTACACCTAATAAATAATTTTTCTAGACTAGTCAAAGCTTCTTGGAAGTCATTTCCATGGACTGTAAAGTCATCCATGTAGACTTCTACACAATCATTGGTCAAGTCAGAGAAAATGGATAGGACAACCCTTTGAAAAGTGGTTGGGGCATTGCAAATTCCAAAAGGAAGAATCCTATAAGCATAGGTTCCCCATGGGCAGGTGAAAGTGGTCTTCTCTTGGTCTTTAGGTGCTATTTGTATTTGGTTATAACCACTAAACCCATCTAGGAACAAGAAATACTTCTTTCTAGACAAGGTATCCAACACCTGATCAATGAATGGTAAGGGAAAATAATCCCTATGGGTGGCTTTGTTCAACTTCCTAAAGTCTACACATATTCTCTGTTTACTATTTTTCTTCGGAACTATGACAATTGGAGACATCCATTGACTCTCTGAAATGGGGTATATGAGATTGGCTTGAAGGAGTTTTTACAATTCCTCTTTTACAATATCTTTGAGGGATGGATTCATCCTTCGTTGAGGCTATCTAACTGGTCTGATTTGGTCATTAGTGTAGATATGATGTATGCATGTGTCAGGGTGAATGCCTTTCATATCTGCGTAATCCCATGCAAAGGCATCAAATTGTCTTTGGAGCATTTCGATTACTTGTGTCTTTTGTTCTGGTTCCAAGATAGAGTTGATATACAAAGGTTTTCCTGGGCTAATATCAACAAGTTCAGTACTTTCTTCCTTATCTGATGAAGCTAGTGATAAAGTATATAATTGAGTGATATCAGGGTGCCAAGTTTGTTGAAATTCGGAACTGAAAATGTGTGACAATTCTGCAAAAGACCAATGATATTCAATACAGTTTGTATCAGCCAAAAATAAACTTAAGACTTGTTCATCTGATTGTTCTTGCATTTTTTTACTTGTTCAAGGGTTAATAGGGGTCTGATGAAATCTTCCTCTCCATAAGGGTTTTCTAGATAAAGAGGTATCTCTTGTGCCAGTTGGGCAGGAGGGAAGAGAACAAGTTTTTGGCTATGTGTGCCATTGGATATAGTCATCTCGCCAGACCGACAGCTGATAAAGGCATCGACTGTGGCTAGCCAAGGGAAACCAAGAACCACAAGGTGTCTTGGTTTGGAAGATGATTTAGAATAGATGACTAGAAATTCTACATGATATTCCCAAGAAGCTAGTGTAACTCTGACACCATCTAAACTTCCCGCAGGGCTAATGACTGACTTATCTGCCAATTCTATCATGGTTTGGGTTGGTCTTAATTGGTTGATTTGGATTTTTTGCATAGTGTCAAAAGGCATTACATTAATTGCCGCACCCAAATCAATCAGTGTGTTTGGCAGGGAAATACCATTAATTTCAATAGTGACTACTGGATTCCCAGGGTCATTATACTTATATGGCATTTCAGAAATAAATTCAAATAATTGTCCTACTACTTGAACAAGGGGAGGTTCCTTCTTCTTCCTTCTTGGTTTCTTAAGGCAAAGATCCCTTATGATTTTTTCATATATAGGGATATCTTTGATGGCCTGCAGCAGAGATATTTTTATACATACATTTTGTAACTCATCATGTATATCTTTGTGCAAGGGTGGGTCAGGTCTCTTCACTAATAGTCTTTTAGGGTAGGGTGGAAGATTAACTTGTTGACGTACTCCTACAGACTGAGAAGTGGTTGGAATATGAGGGGAAGTATCTCCTTCTACAGGGGTGGTCTGGGTGTTTTCTTGTTCAGAATGATTATCATTTTCTTCTTGAATTATTAGTCTAGGATTTGATTGATTTACAACTTTCCCAGATCTTAGTTGAATTTCATAGGTGGGAAAGGTTTAAATTTCTGCATTCTACACAGGGTGGGTGGGTCGATTATTGGGGTTAGGAATTGGCTGGGTAGGAATTGTTGTTGGTCTAGGAGGGTTGTGGGCAGCTTGGTTTTGTGGCTATTGATTGACATTTATAGGTGCTTGCTACTGCTGGTTAGGGTTCAAGGGTGTTGTGAATTGTTGTTGTACGGGAGGTGGAAGTAAAGATTGCATATGAGGTGGGTTAAATCCAGGTAGTAATTGGTAAATGTTTGTAGGATACTGTGGATATGTTGGGTAAGAGGGATTCCCATACACAGGCCCCCTCCAACCTTGTTGCCAAGGTTGATTTTGAACTTGCTGAGGTGTCCATTGGGAATAGGGCATTGGAGGAGGACCCCATTGTTGTTGTTGATATTGTGTATTAGGGTCATAAAATGCATTGGGGTTTTGTGCTCTCCAATGCCTCCTAGACGGGTACAGTTGTTCTTGTGAGACTCCTCCTCCCCCATACATGGCTTGCAACTCAAGCAAAGTTGGACACTCAGATGTGGGGTGTTCAAGTGTACATAGGCCACAGACTTCTATGACATTTAATGGGCATTCTTTCTCAGGGTGGTTCTTTCGACATTTAGGACAAAAGATTGCAAAAACAACTTCTTCTTCTTGCTTCTTTTTCAGTTTTAGGGTATCTAACTGATTACTGATTGTGCTCAGGATGTTTGTTTTAAAGTTCTCCAATAAGTTTCCTAACTCAATTCTGGTGACAGTCCCTGAGCTTTGTCTTGAATTTCTGCTAAAATAATCTCTTGGTCCTTTGCCTATTTCAGCTTGTCCTCTTGAGTATCTTCTACAGTAATCTGCAATTTATGCAAAAGGATTTTGGTGCACATATCCCGAACTTAAGAAATTTAAAACTTCTATGCAGTCATCTCTAAGACCTTTCAATAATACAGTTCTTACGACAGCTGGGTCTGTGGTGAATAATTTCGATTTCTGATAGTTGTATAAGAGCCTTTCTAAGTAGTCTTCAGGGCTTTCATCTTTTGTTTGTTGCATTTTAAAAATGTCAGTTTTAGCATTATCCTTACAATAGTCTTGGTATTTCCATAAAAATGTGTCTTTCATCTGATCCCAAGAGAGAATTGTATTTTATCCTAAGCTCATGAACCATATTAAGGCTAAATCTTTCATTGTGGCTGGAAAGAGATTAAGTATTTGGGCATCGTCTGAGTAGTTATAGATTCTACATAATATGTCAAATTCGAATAAAAATAAGTCTATATCTTCAATTGACATACCTCTGAAAGTGGGTAATGATGATAGTGGGATGTTCTTCATGCTGATGTTTCTGGAAATATCCAAGATTGGAAACCCAAAGGTCTCAGTTTCAGTGGCTACATTTTCATTTCCTTCTTCTTCTACCATTTCACTAGGTGCTCCTCCTCCACTGATAGATGGTTCAGAAACTGGATTTTGTGTGTCTTCTAAATGTTCAGTTCCTTCAGCAGACTTACGTTCTATCTACCCCAGTGTTGATTCTTCAGTTCTAGGTTTTTCTTCTGGAACCTTACTGGCTTCCTTTGAACTCCCTCTTGGTGGAATTTTTCCTGCTCCAATGTCAGT
>ML799572.1:135918-155833 GCA_009831015.1 Picea engelmannii
ACCCTTATTATCTCTATATCTATGCATAAAAATAAAATTTGATACTTAACTCAATTTAAATCCTAATTCTATATAGAAGGTAAGAAGGCAACCTGGCTTCGGAGAACCCCACTCTAGTGGCCACGTGGCTCTTCACTCATGTCTTAAATGTTTTATCCTGCTCCCTCAAGCAACCTTTAAAATCATTCAAACAAACTTATGCAAAACAATCTAAGCTAAAATCACTTCCTGCCATTTGCAACTCCCTAACAACGACGCCAAAATGTTGTGCTGCTTATATGATTACTATAATGAAATCATTAATTATCAATCCGGGATTCGTAATCAACAGAGTTACAAGACACCAATAAGAGAGGTAATTCTAATGTCACGAGTATAGAAATATTTTGGATGAAGAAGCAAATTGAAACACACTTTGGTTGTCTTTCACAGAGAATCTATTTACTCCATTGGGGCACATGAAAATATGAGATAGAGTTATTTGACATATAAACTCTGTTATCTGACCCAAAAAGCTAACTATGCAATCACACTTCTGAAAAGGGAAATCACACATCAATCATCAAGGCATAGCATAGGTAGTTCAATAGCCAATATATTGAATATGTTGTGGTTCACAATATTCTATTGTGAACTTCACTAGTTCTTTTTCAAATATGTTTGACTACTGCTGCTAACATCCATGTCCATTAATCAAAATCGAATTCATAAGAACAGAAACAGGGCATAAGCAAAAACAGAGGAAATAAAGATCTCTAAGTAATCATGTAAACGAAATCTTAAACTGAACTATATTGTTGTCATCTGAAAGATCAAAGCTTTAACTAATCTAACAGTTATACCATTGAAATCAACTACTAACACTAATCTATAAGGATGTTGACCTTTGTTGGGCGGTGGGCCCTTGCCGCTTCAACAGGGCAACAACTGGATTATACAGTAAGTTGGCCTTCAATTCACACATCACTCTTACTCAAACATCAAAACATGAAACTATACTAATAACTCAACTCACATTCATTCATAAATGATCAATATATAGAGATAAATGACATCCTTATATTCAACTTCAACTCATGATATGTTCTACAATATGTAACAATGCTTCACATGCTGTGTTATGCTATCTCTCTACTACTTCCACCATCCTTGCCATGACTATTTAAATAGTCTTAGTCGTGAAACACAAGGAGGTGAAATATTTAGCAGATCAACAATTGTCAAATTTATATAGTCAGTTACATATTTTAAGATTCATCCTCATGACACGAAGTGTATGAGGATGAAGTAATAAACAAACTATCTTAACATAGAATTGATATAATTTTGATGACTTCAACAATTATCTTCAACATGATCTAGAGCCAAACTTAGCATACTTTGTTTCCCATATTGGTACCGGATCGTGACAGGTGAGATTCGGTAGATGGTACCGGATCCAAACAAAACGCCATGGGTTGGTACCGGACTAGAACAGTCTGCAGTTGTTGGTACTGGATCGCGACAGTGAATGGTTCGGTACCAGATCTAAATGGAAGGTGTGCTTGGTACTGGATTCAGACAGTGGCAATCTGGCGCATAAGTACCGGATAGCTGAGCTGACATAGACGTCTTGGACTCATCTAAAGGTCAAAGGATACACGTGGAAATTTTTAAACATTAGTACATGAAATGTTTAGTCTCCTAGCTTAATAAACCACAAAATGCATGAATTCAATTATACTTTACCTTATGACCTTATCAATGGGTGGTGGTAGTGTTCTTTGTCATTTACCAAAGCTTAGGTAGGCCAAAAAGGTATAAATGAGGAGTATAATATGGTAATGGGGATGTCAATTTGGAGGCTCAACAGAGCCTTCCTACTAGAAGTGTATATCAGAAAAATTTCCCATCTCAAAGTGGAAATAAACCTTTTAAGGCAGTCCCAAAAAAGACCGATAACCTAAAGAAGGAACCCTTAAAATGTTGGGGTTGTGGAGAAGATCATCGATTGAGGGACTGCACAGACAACAGAACAGTAAGAGATTCTACAATATCCAAGAAGATACCACCATTAATGATGTGGCTAGGAGCATGCCACAAATCTATGTAGCCTTGGACAATAATCAAGCCGACCACCAAGCTTCAGTAGTGGAGATGGAAGGTATGATCGCCAACCGTCTAGTTTCTATTTTAGTTGACCTAGGTTCTAATATGAGTTATGTGTCCCCTTAGAATATTGATAAGTGTAAACTACAACCAATTAGACATGTTAAACCATGGTTGGTGCAATTAGCCACTGGGACCAAAAGAAAGGTGGAAGAGGTCATACTAGCTTGTCAATTCATCATGGGTGGATTGCCCACCCAAGTGACCCTTAACATACTTCCCCTAGGATTTTATGACTTGTTGATTGGTATGGATTGGTTGGATGCTTATAAAACTAAATTGGAGTGTTATCATAAAACTTTAGAATGTGTAAATGAATAAGGGAGAAAGACGACCCTCCAAGGGATTCAGAAGCCTGTCTCAGTGAGGAAAATATCAGCCCTTCAAATGAAAAAGTATTGCAGAAAGGGGTGTTCCTTATATTCCATACAGGTATTGGAATATGTTGAGGATGGAAAACCAAACCTAGAGTAACACCCCATATTAAGAGAATAGAAGGACGTGTTCCCAGAATAGGTACCAAGTCTACCTCCGATAAGGGATATTGACTTCTCGATAGAAGTTACACTAGGAGAGGTGCCAGCATCTAGAACGCCATATAGGATGAGCACACCAGAGCTCGTTGAGCTCAAGCTACAACTAAAGGAGATGATGGAAAAAGGCTACATCTAACCCAATGTATCTCTGTGGGGAGCGCCCATCTTGTTTGTGAAAAAGAAATATGGCACACTCTGACTGTGCATAGATTACAGAGAACTCAATAAGACAACCATAAAGAACAAGTACCCCTTACCAAGAATCGATGACCTATTTGACCATTTGGGAGGTGATTCCATCTTCTCAAATATCGACTTAAGTTCTGGATACCACCAATTCCAAATTAAGGATGAATACACTCACAAAACAACCTTTAGAATGAGGTATGGTCACTACAAATTCGTGGTGGTGGCATTTGGGTTAACCAATGCCCCTGCCACATTTATGTGCTTGATGAATAATGTACTCAGCAAATTTCTGGACAAATTTGTATTGCTTTTCATTGATGATATCCTAATATACTCCAAGAACAAGGAGGAGCACGAAGAACATCTTATACTCGTACTTCAAGTAATAAGAGAGCATCAGCTCTATGCTAAGTTTAGAAAGTGTGACTTCTTTCAGAAGCAAGTCCATTATCTAGACCATGTCATTTCTAAGGAAGGGGTGGCAGTGGACCCCAATAAGATCATATCTATTATGGAATGGCCTACCCCAAAGGATATATCAGATATCAGATCCTCCATGGGCTTAGCGGGGTACTATAGAAGGTTCATAAAAGGGTTTTCCAAGATTGGTTGTTCAATCACTGCCCTTCAGAAAAAGGGGATCAAATTCATTTGGACCTCAAAATGCGAAGAAAGATTTCAGGAACTAAAATACCTCCTGACCCATGCACCCATGCTGAAGATTGCAGACCCGGACAATGATTTCCTCGTGTGTACGCGTCCCTGAAATTAAATGAACATGAGATCAATTATGTGACCCATGACCTAGAGTTGGCTGCCATAGTACGTGCTTTAAAAATGTGGAGGCACTACCTCCTGGGAAGGAGATTTGTTCTTATGACAAACCATTGTGGGTTGAGGCACATGTTTGATCAACCAAAGCTCAATGCGAGGTCGGCTAGGTGGATAGCTCTTCTTAATGAGTTTGATTTTTAAATCAAACACATCAAAGGAAAGGAAAATAGGGGGGTTGATGCCCTTAGAAAAAGTATAAAAATGATTCATCTGGCAACAGTAAGCAACTGTGAAACAGATGTCAGGGAAAGATTCATAAATTCACAAGAGACAGATGCATTCTTCAATACCGTGACCTCATACCTAAGGCAAGAGGCTGCAGGGATAAAGTACGAAGGCTACCAAATGCTTGAGGAAGGGCTGCTGACTTACAGAAACATATTGTATATTCCGAACTATGACGACTTGAAGAGGTTCATAATGTATGAACTGCATAAGAGGCCATATATTGGTTACCCAGGATATTAGAGGATGATCACAACCACTAGGAAACAATTATATTGGCCTGGGTTGAAGAAATACATAACTAACTATATAGATAAGTGCCTAGAATGCCAACAAGTTAAGGTAGAACATCGTCATCCAGCAGGATTGTTACAACCCCTACCAATCCCATAATGGAAATGGGAAACCATCTCCATGTATTTCATCACCGGATTACCAAAGTCGACCAAGAAAAATGATGCCATCATGGTCGTGGTGGACAAACTGAGTAATTATTCCCATTTCATCCCTGTCAAGTCAACTTGCAAGGCAATAGATATTGCCAAAATATTCATGAAGGATATATTCAGACTGCATGGCATGCCCGAGGAAATTGTATCTGAAAAAGATACCAAATTTACTTCAAACTTTTGAAAATTCCTAATGGCCAGTTTTGAGACTAAATTGTTGTTCAACACAACCTATCACCCTCAAAATAATGGACAGACAGAAAGACTAAACCAAATATTATAAGACATGATAAGGATGCATGTAATGCATCAGCCTAAGAAGTGGGAAGACTACCTACCATTGGTAGAGTTTTCCTACAACAACAGTTATCAAGGATCCTTGAAGATTAGTCCTTTTGAAGCCCTCTATGGTAGACAGTGCAAGATTCCAATCAGATGGAATAATCCAGTGGATAGAATTACAATTAGACCCGACATGTTGAAAGAGATGGAACATCAAGTGATCTAGATAAAGAAAAATCTGAATATTGCTCCGGATAGACAGAAAATTTATGCCGACAGGAAAATAACTCCTCGAGAGTTCAAGACAGGAGACCATGTCTATCTCAAATTTAGGCCCAGGAAGAGTTCCCTGAGAATGGGAACCTGTGCCATGTTGTCACCTTGGTATTGTGGATCCTTTGAAGTCTTAGATAGAGTGGGACTTGTATCCTATAGGATAACACTTCCTCCCACAGTAAAGGCACATAATGTTTTCCATGTTTCATTATTGAAGAAATATGTACATGATGTTAATCATATAATTGACTGGTCTGTGATCCAGGTGGAACTGGAGGGAGAATTTCTGCCAGAACCCCAATGCATAATAGATAGGAAGGAAACCTCACCCAGGAACCGAACCATTGCACAGGTCAGGGTGCAATGGAAACACTTTGGCCTAGATGAGGCTACGTGGGAAATGGAAGATGCCATGAGACAGGCATATCCGATTTTGTTTACTTCTGTACATACATATCATGTTTATAGATAGAACATCAAGGATGATGATTCCTTTAAGGGGGAGGGAATTGTAACACCTTGTTTCCCCCAATTTGTAAATATAAATTTATTGGCCAGGAACTATGGCAAACTCAAAGGTGTGAATGTTTGATTTGATGGACTTTTGTATAAAAGGTCGATGAATGTAAATTTTATTATTTTAATAGATAATGGATGTGTGTTGCATGACTGTTGTGAAGGGGATGTGCTAAGAGAGACCATGATGGCTAATGAAAAGGTGGTGGAGGGGACCCAAAATGATTATGTTAACCTCCACCGAACCAGTACCATGCTGGAATTAATTGCTCAGATCAGAACAACCCTTTGACCCAAGAATGAATTACAGTCAGACTGGTAGGTGGGAAGACCTCCTCAAGAGTTAATGAGGGGATGGGGAAGGCTGCCCATCGGTAAGGCTTCTAGACCTGACCATAGACTGGGAATTCGAGCCACACACAATCTTGCTGAGGAAGGCAAGAAAGGAAGCGTGGTGTGGGCAGAGAGGACCTACAAAGAGTGTAGAGATGAGAGCCGAAGCTCTCGGATTTGAGGAAGGATTGAAAGAGAAAAGTGAGTTCTGATCACAGAGAATAGAGACTGATCCAGGAGAAGGAGAGTAACCTTCATTCTTATCTATTTATGTATTGAGAGAAGGAGAGTAACCTTCGTCCCTAACTTTCGTTGAGTTGGAAGTAAGAGAGTGAATCTCAAAGCATCATGGCCTAAGCAGTTGCATCATGCCTTCTGGTTCTGATAATTGTTTTTATGCCTTGTGCTTTGAATTGGAAATAATGGATGCATTCTTATTCTTATATGCCTATAATGGTTTCTATATTGAACGATTAAGTTAAGAGTATGCGTTTGTTTCTTGATAACTTTAACATCCGTTTGATTTCCTTATGCTCTAGTTTTATTCCTCGAAATCACTTTCCCATGGAATTTCATCACCATCCTAGAGTCGAGTGAGTACTCCTCTGATTGTGGAGGTTGAACCCTGCAATAACTATGAGGACGAAGTCTATTAATCTCAGGAGAGGTAGTTCATGTATGCACTAAATCCCTGCAAGGTAGGTAGAGGTCGAGACCATCTTAAGTTATAAAGATGAGGAATGAATGTAAGGGGTGCAGGAAAGAATTCTTCCAAGCGTTACATTCAAGAGAAAGAGAGAAAAACTCTTAATCCTTTCAGAGCCAACAAATCTCAGGAAGAATAGTGAGATTCAAGTATCGAAAGGGGATATCCTTTCATTTGGAAGATGAATGGATGAGATCTGTTCGAGAGGATCCAAGGTCTGTTGCGATCGTTAGATTTGAAGAAGGGGCGCAGACGTTAACGCCTTGGCTCCTTCATTCTTCGCAAGCTCGACGAAATTTGGTAATCATCATGAAGGGGATCAATCCTCCGAAACCTGAAGTTGCAATGTGATATGGACCGTTGGATCGAGGAAGGTCATGGACCGTCGATCTGACGTGAGTAGATTAGTAACTCCGGAGGAATCACATTGAGATTTTCAGATTGAGAGTTGAAACTCCCGAAGCTTGGAGAGCCGGAGTCCCGAAGTAAATCTCAACCGTCAGATCAAAAGGGACATGTGGTAGAGATTTGTTGTCTTGGGGTGAAAGTAAAGTTTGAGATTTGAGGTTCCCGAATCCTGGATAGCTGAAGGAGATCTGAACCGTTGGATCCAGGTGGACAGACGGTGCCAGATCTAGAACTCCGGAAGAAAAGAGAGGAGGAAAATTTCGAAGACCCAGAGAATATCTCATTCATCGATCGAGGAAGGAACTAAAGGACCGTTGATCTGGTGGAGGAGGCCAAATTCCTGAAGTGGGAGAAAAATCGTCGATTGAGGAGGACGGGTGGCAGACTATCTGCTGTTTTGAAGAAATCTCTCTGGAAGATACGAGAGTTTGAGAACTGAAACTCTCGAAGGTCAGACTCACAGAGGAAATCATAGCCACACTTTTGTAGTGACAGGTGTCAGTAGATCTCCCAGTCTGGAAGATAGCTACTGAGGGGGTAGTGAGAGTTTGAGAGTTGAAACTCCCGAAGGCCGGAGAGTTGGAACCAATCGTAACCGTCGATTTGGAAGGGAGATACATGCCGATAGATTGGGGAGGTATGGGAAGGTGCGTTAAATATAGGGAGGAGGATAGATAGAATCCATTGATCATGGATCATCACTAAAAGTAATAGATCGACGTTCGGGAAGAAATGCGGGGCCAGAACATGCTCGACTCTTAATTTTCCTTGAGTGGGTCGTAATTGAAACAACGGTATCGCAAAAGGCATATGTGGCGCTTTGTAGTGAGTTGCGGGGCAAGAAGCGGGTTGGTTTAAACCACCCTTGGATGTTCCCGCAATCACATACTTTCCAAGAGGTCATAGCCCTGGGTCATATGAAGGAGGGGCTTAAACAAAAAGGGGCTAGCGCATGAAATTCAATATTTCGTCAGCGCACAGATAGAGGTTGCGGGTACCCTTAGACCTGCACCAGGTAGCCAAAAGGTTTTGTGTTAATTATAGAACGAGACCATCAGGGTATCAGAGATTCGTTTGGCTCTAGAATCAGAGATCCTTGAACAGAAGGCTGGGCTGGTTCCCAACTCCAAATTAGACTCGTAGAGAGAGAGAGGATTTGTTCCTGTAAGGAGGACGAATTTTTTATTTTTTATTTTTAGCCCCGTCGTGGGTGTGTTACATTCAGGGATGCTATTAAATAACACTACTGCCCTATAAGAATTTATGCTGACCTGTATACAAAATGGACCACACTGTGGCAGGAAAGAGACCAAGTTGTGCCAGAGTTTACAAATATCTTCCATACCTTGCGCACCAAGCTTGGTATAAAATATTTTGAGTGACATCTTGTGCTCAATTATTGTGGTGGTATGCATAGATACATCAAGGCGAAAATGGAGTTTCTGGACATATCGTCCTTGGGCGCGACCTACAGATATGCCATCAAAATCGAGTAGAAGCTCAAACAAAAGACGCGGCAATTTGGGCCAGGAAACCCCTCACAAAAAAAGCAGGGAAAAGGCAGCCTCAACCCGCAAAACAAAGGAAAAAGAAAATATGGAAAACTTCAGGACCACCAGCCTAAGCTGCAAGCAAAGAAGGACGCTGGAAAGACAAAGAAAGATACTGGGAAGTGGTGTGACTTCCATAAGAGCCTCTGGCACAACACTATTGATTGTTGTGCAAAGCAGTCATTGGTGACTTAGGTGAAATCCTCTGATTCAGATGCGGGTTCAGACTCTAAGTCTGAACCAGAAAGGGGAAAACATATCATCGATGCATAACCCAGTTCCATCGTTGCCACTACCAAGGTCTACACTAGTGAACCAGACAAGCCAGAGGAAGGTGAGCGCCTTTTTAATTCACATATGTGGGTGAAGGGCACCCTGCTACAATTCATTGTTGATAGCAGTAGTTAGAAGAACCTCATCTCAGCATAGGTCTTCAAGTGGCTAGCCCTATCGACAACACCGCAATCGCATACCTAAACCATTGGCTGGCTCCACTAAGGAAGAGACCTCCGCATCAGCCAACAATGTCATATGTCATATGACATCAAGCCCTTCAAAGACGAGGTAATATGTGACGTTGCTCCTCTTGAAGTTTTTGATGTTCTTTTGGGACAACATTATTTATGGAAACATCATTTTGTATGTGAATCTAGACCTCGTAGTGTTATTATTACTTTGAATAGAAAATTGTACAGGATACCCGAGGCCATCCCACCTAGTGCTATTTTCTTGATCTCTGCTAAGCAATGCAGGAAGGTCATCTCACAAACCAGGAAGTTTGTCTTCTTCGTGATTCACTCTCAGAATGAGCAGAAGATTGCAGCCACATTGAGGACCTCCATGACCAACCTCTCCACACAACAGAAGCAAGTGTATAAGGTCGTGGAGGAATAACAATATATCTTCTCCTCGCCGACTGTGGTACCTCTACACTGTCAAGTCAAGCATCCCATCGATCTAACCCCCAGTGCACCACTACCAAACGGGCTAGTATATCATCGCTCTCTATTAGAGAATGAGGATATCAAGTGACAAATCCAAGAAATATTCCACAGGGGCCACATCCATCCAAACTCATAGCCTCATGGGAGCCTGATCATGCTGGTACAGAAGAAAGACGAGACCTGGAGACTCTGCATTGATTACTGGGACCTAAATAAAATTATAGTCAGGAACCGGTACCCAATTCCCCGAATCGATGATCTCCTTGATCAATTAGAGGGATCAAAATACTCCAACAAGATTGATCTGAAGTCTAGCTACCACCAAGTCCCATTTGAGCAGACATATGTATGGAAGACCACCTTCAAGTCGAAAGAAGGTCTTTTTGAATGGTTGGTCATGCCCTTTGGCTTGAGAAATTCTCCAGCGACTTTCACGAGGATGATGGATGATATCCTATGACCTTTCACCAATAATTTTGTAGCGGTGTATCTTGATGCCATACTCATCTACAACAAGATGTGGGCAGAACACTTGCATCATATTCAACACGTTTTGCACACCCTGCGACAACACAAGTTATATGCCAATTTGGAAAAATTCTCCTATGGCATGGATCGGGTCCAATATCTCGGTTACATCGTGAATCATAATGGTGTACATGTATATCCAACTAAAATCTAGGTCATACATGATCGACCAGCACCAACCACACTCACTGAGCTTCGAAGCTTCCTAGGCCTGGCCAATTTTTATCGTAGGTTTGTGTTGGGGTTCTCCCATATTGCATGGGCCCTCATCCAAGTAACTAGAGGAGGTGGTAAGGAAAAATTTGTTTGGGGTTTGTCTCAATAATAAGCATTCGATGATTTGAAGCAACGTTTGTGCTCAGCACCAGTACTGTCTTTACCTGACCTACAACATCCCTTTGAGATCGAGAAAGATGTTTCAGACTATGTTGTGGGTGCAGTTCTCACTCAGCATGGCCACCCACGAGAATATCACAGTGAGACACTATCAGATATCGTCCGTAAGTACCCTACTTACGACAAATAAATGTACTCCATTGTGCAAGCCTATTGATAGTGGAGGCATTACATTCTTGGGAAAGAGATAGTCATCCACATTGATCATAAGCCCTTGCAGTTCATGTAGAACCAAGGAAAATTGCAGAATGTTTCCATCATAAGTGGTCCACATACTTACAACAATTCCACCTCAACATCAAGTACAAAATAGGAAGTACCAACCGAGTCCCTGATTGCCTCAACCGACCTCCAATCGCAGCACTCACCACAGTGCTAGACTCTTGCGACCACGAAACCTCCGAGTGGCCGCAACTCTATGAAACAGATCCTGATTTCGCCAAAACTTACAAAATGTTTGGAATGCACTCAGTTGTCACTAATTCCCATCTTCAGAACAGATTGTTGTGCCATATGGGCCATCTCTGTGTTCCATCAAGTGAGCGCGAAAATATGATTTGGGAATCCCACTATAGTCGGGTAGCATGACACTTTGGCATCGAAAAGACAGTGGCAGTGTTGCAACAACATTTCTACTGGCCAAAACTTCGATGGGATGTCAGCAAATATATCAGGTCCTGCACTACCTGTGCTATTTCTAAGACCACCAGTAAGAAACAAGGCCCATACACCCCTTTGCCTACTCCTGACAGGCCATGGGAATCCATATCAATGGATTAAATATCAGGCCTTCTGACCACCAAGTGGGGGAATGATTGTGTTTTCGTGGTTGTTGATCGCTTTTCTAAAATGGTGCTTCTGGCCCCATACAAGAAGAGCATCGCCATGGCGGCCATTGCCAAGCTCTTCTTTGAGCAAGTGTGGGTACATTTTGGAATCCCACAAACCATTGTCTCTGATAGGGACAATCATTTCCTCAACACATTCTGGTAGATCCTCTGGTCACTGCTAGACACCAAGCTCACCAAATCCATGGCCTTCCATCCCCAGACAGATGGCCAAACCGAGGTCGTCAATTGGATTATCGTGCATATCCTGCTCATGTACAATTATAAGCACCCTCACACATGGTACGAGAATCTCCCATACGTTCATCACAACTACAACCGAGATTTGCATAGCTCAATCGACCACAAACCCTTTCATGTGGGATTGGGATTCCAACCACTGGGTCCCATGGACGTTGCACTACCCCTTGTGGCCACCCTAGACGACTCGTCACCTACTCCAGATGAAGCTGATAAAGCCACCAGGTTCATTGCGTGGATCCAACACATCCGCCAACATGTTCAGGAGATTTTACAGAAGTCCAATGCCAAGTACAAACAATGCCATGATCAACATCAGGTGCCACATAAGTTTAAGGTGGGAGACAAAGTTTGGTTGCATTTGCAAAAAGAATGCCTTACAAGGCCCCATCGAAAGCTTTGTCCACTTTGTTATGGGCCTTAAACCATCATCAAGGCTATGGGAGATAATCCTTTTGAGCTCAACATTCCTCCGTTCCTTGGTCTGGACCCAGTGTTCAACGTGGCTCTACTTCGGCCATATTTCCCACCATTATTGGACACCTAAGAGATAGAAGAACAATTAACAACAATAGAGCTCAACCCTAATTTCACACAACAAGCATATAAGGATCAAATTGTGGACACACAAGTCAAGGGGAGTCACCACCAGAGGATCCAGGTTTATCGAGTTGTCAAAGCAGGGCAGCTCTTGCACCAAGGCAAGTGGCTTACCAGGGATTCAACATAAATTTCCTCATCTAATGGGGGAACTCAATGCAATGGAGACCATTTCTTCCTAAGAAGGGAGGATTGATCCAGGTCGATGTCGATGGCCACCCACCTTCTCCAACTGGCTCAAAACAATTTTTTGGCAATTTTGGCAATTTACTATTTTTAGCAGTTTTTAACTTCGGGGGCCAGTTTGAGGGCCTAAACAATTTTTTTTCATGATCATGTCTCTCAAATATAGTTTAAGGCTATTATTGAGACCCCTAAATGAATCTCCTCGTCAATACCTTTCCAACGAGCTATCGCGCGCCCTAAAGGAAGATCGTATGCAAAAGTTACAACCCTCGAAAGTTAATGTACTAACTTACCCCAATAGGGCCCACATGACTTTTGGCACTTCATCTCCCAGGGTTAGGTTTTTGGATGTCTAGGGTTTTGGAATTCATCTTTATTGTAAAAATGCCTTCAAAGCCTCATTGTACTCATCTTCTTGCAAATGAGCATAGCCATCACATATCTTCTCAGAGATAAGCCACCACCATTCCAACAAGCTTGTTTTCCGCTGCATTTTACAGTTTCATCTTATTTCCTGAGTTAATAGAAACCAGTTTTATTGTATCTTTGTTGTTTTATCGCATTTGTTATATGTTTATGTATTAAATATTAATAATAATTTGCATCCACTTCGTTCTGCTCATAAAATCGGGATCATGTAGTTAGGGTTTCAAGCAGAGAATGAAAAATAATTATAACTTCTACACTACTTCTCATATTGTCTATTATAACTACAATTATGAAATTGCATGGCCACTCTTTATCTATTGACACTAGTTTGACTAAAATCCATATATTCTATCAAAATATATCCAATCTATGAACCATGGAGCCACCACCATAAAAATTGTTAATTTTAAATTAGCAATAACTTTACTTCTCAGACTCTACCCCTTATGGAACAAATAATTCCACAAGCCATGCTCGCTACAAAACAATACAACCCACACATGTCCAATACAATGATACTCATAACATAGTCATCGACTTGAATAAAACTGTGACCTTAAAACAAGAACTCTAGCTTTAAAATCCCATATTGTTTGGTAAAAAACACCAAAATCAACCTTTGAATCGAAAAGTGGTGCTATTGGTAGTGCCATTTTTTTCAGGGTTAAAATTATGACATTTTTCAACCATGGCCTTCACAACCTTATAATGTTGCCAACAAAAACCTTAAAATCAACCCTCGAATCGAAAAGTGGCACCAATAACAACACCTATTTTTCTTTTAGAGGTCAAAATTATGACTTATTTGAAAAGATGGCCTTAACAAGTTGTATTGTTACAACAAAAAGATTAAAATCAACCTCATAATTGAAAAGTGGCACTACATCATTTTCTTCGGGGTCAAAACTGCAACTTTTTTTAGACCCATGGCCTTGACAGTCAGTGCCATTATAAGAAAAATCTTTAAATCAACCCCCAAATCAGAAAGAGGTGATATCAGTGGCACCCCCTTCTTTTTTTCAGGCATAAAATTGCAACATTTTTTAATCGTGGTATATAGCCCCAAGGTGTTGCAAAAAAAATAATAAAAAAAAGAAAAATGAAGGAAAACGTGTTCTTTAAAATAAAAAATTAACCATTTTTAAAATACGTTTGAAATTAAAAAAAGATAAAAAAAAAACTAATTTAAAAAAATTGAAAAAAAAAAACCTATCCCCTAACCTCTTTCAATTTTTTTAAGGAAAAAAACACAAAAGGTAAAATATTAAAAAAAAAACACTAAATATAAACATGACTTAAAAAAAACTAAATATAAAAAGAAAAGACTAAATAATCTTTATTTTTTAAAACATGTAAATATTAAAAATAAAATAAAAAATTATTAAAACACACACACACACACACACATATAACTTTTGGTGTTTTATTTATCATGCATTTGTAACACTATTTCAAAATTATCCCATAGAATACCATCTATTTGAGTTATAAGTTATAGTTAATATATATGTAACATAAATATAGTGGTGTAAAACTATTTCAAAATTGTTTGTATGGAATGTAGGTTTATTCAACTTTAAGGACCCTTTAAATAGACTTGTGAAAAAAAATCAGTTTTTCACCAATACTATTATTAGTCACTGTCGTAGGCATAGAGGGACTATAGCGATCGATAATTCATTGACTACACATTAGTTTGTCCTTTGACCAGAAATATGTCCATAATACCTATTATTGGAGGTAGGGAATTAAAATCATAATTTTTATATAATAAAAAGTACCATATATGTACTGATCTGATTGGATAATAGATTGGAGGTCTTATTGTCAGTTTCACTATTCCTAATGTTTTATATGGCAACATACCCAAAGTTTTTCTCGTATACAGTCTTTTTTAATAATATTTTTTCCTATGTATTGCTTGAAGGTGGATTAATGCTAGCATTAGTTCGAATGTTTGTATTAGCATTTTCTGCTACTTGAATATATACCTAAGTTTTTATTTGTACTAAACATATTGAAATGTTTTGATATCCAAGCTTTATAGTGATTGAGAATTCCAAAGTTTATAACGTCCTTGCCACATGTATTTGTATTGAAATGTATTGACACTTTTTTCAAGATGCCTCAATGCGCCTGACAACTTAAATGTTTACATGACACAACGTCCTCCAACAAGCCTGACAGCTTAAATGTTTGCATACCGCGATATCCTTAGACAACCTGACAGGCTTAAATGTTTATCTAAATACGCTTATCGGAGTACATTTTTCCTTGAAATTTTCCACACAATGTTACAGTGAAATTGCACAGTCTTACTGTCCACCGCCAGTTGAATAGCCATTGTATGTTTCATTGTTCTTCTACCTTTGCAATGCAATTTCGTCATTGTTGAGGCTACATACATTGTTTATTGGTTCGGTGAGTGCTTCTTCTTTGTTGGTTCGTCGGTTGCTGCTTGTTGTTGTTTCAGTCGCGATTCGACCTGCGCTTCTGCATTTCATCATTTCGGAGTAAGTTTCCATGCCATAGTTTCATTTTCTATTCCTTGTTTGTTGTTCAGTGTTTGCAGATTGCAAGTAAGGATGTTTGCTTATTTGTAGTGGCATGGTCGTCGTATGTTTCTGGTTCCTTCTGTGCTTGGGCTACAGTTTCGTATTCATTGGAGATACATATGTTCTTTACTGGCTCGGTGGTTCTTGTTGGTTCATTGGTTCATGGGTTGTTGGTTCTGTTTGTTTGGCTCAGTTTTACACTTTGGGGTCCTGGGGGCGCGGTTCGGCTTGTTCGTGATTTCTCGCTGGTTTGGTGCTTGTTGTTTTATTTTGTTTGATTTGGCCTTGCAGTGTTGGGGTCCAACGTCAGTGGTTGGAGCTTTTTTTTCTTTTTTTTTGGATTGTTATTGTTTTTTGGGGCGCTTTACGGTGTTCAAACCCTGCACCCATGAGTCGACATGCAGTTGTGTTATTTTCCCTGTCTACCGAGGTGGATATATGTTCTGCTGTGAGATTTTGCTGGTGCTTCAATTTTGGCATGAAAGAAATTACGGTGTTCAGACCCTGTACCCATGAGTCGACATGCAGTTGTGTTATTTTACCTGTATACTGAGGTGGATATATGTTTTTCCGTGATATTTTGTTGGTGCTTCAGTTCTGGCATAAAAGAAAATAGTTGCATGCAAAATTGTTCGAGGATTACATGTGAAATTGCAATATCCATTGTTTTTTTGTTAGAATAAAGCATATGTAGCCTACATTTATAAACCATGTATGGTCATATGTGCCCATATGACATTACATGTGCTTTCTCTTCTGCACAGACTGGTGTGCACACGATACAATTTGCGTTGTGCTTGAGATATGATATGTACAACAAAGATTCTGCAATATTATATTTTGATGTCTGGAAGCATGTTTGGGTAGTTTTCCATGGAAAACCAAAAACTTGTATCGTGGGCATGAAAGTCTATGTATAGGATAAAGAACATGTATTTCCATCGGTGGAAGCATATCTGGATAATTTGCCATGGAAAACCAGAAATCGTTTAGCTACAACCATGCAATTTCGTGATATTTTGTGGCTTGTAAAATATTTTGGGCAGGGGAAAAAAAATTACACGTTTGCAACTATGGATGGAGAAGCATAAAGGTTCATGTTTCTACCTATCTTCTAGACTATTTGTTGACTCTGTTTTACTATATGTACATATTTCTTGTTCTCCGGTGCATAACAGATTCCATTCATGTTCATTGTATTTTGTGTGTTCCCACATTCAAAGAAATATAATAGCTGAAGAAAATGAGGGAGTCTTCATTGCATCGGTTGAAGGGGATATAGAAAGGTGCATTCTTGTACTGTTATTTCATATTGCGTTGTTTTGTATTTCATTTATTGTGTGTATATATGTTCACCTATTTTATTATATGTACATGTTCCGTGCCTTCCTACATGGTAACTTATCTTCATTACATGCCTTCCTGCATACTAACCTGGTACATGTCCATTGTGTTTTCATTGCATTGCTACATTTAAATAAACAAAATGGTTGGAGATGAAGATGGGTTGTTTTGCGAGTAAATAACCCTGTTTCTCTTTCTTTTACATTTTTGTCTTCATTATAAGTTATCTTGAATACATGCCTTCCTGCATACTAAGCTACTTCATGTCCGTTGTGTTTTCACTGCATTGTTGCATTTAAACAAACAGAATGGCTGGAGAGGAAGATGGAATCTTTGGCTAGTAAATAGACCTGCTTCTCTTTCTTTTAGATTTCTATATTCATACTAACTTGCCTTCATGTCCATTTCATATTTGGCATTGCTGCCTTGGAAAAAACAGGTTGCTTGGATAGGAAGATGATTTTTTTTGTGCAACAACAGAGGGTTTTGTGGTACATCTTCTAAAAGGTATACCAATTGTTTTGGTAAATTAAATATACAAACCGGGTGGGGGCATATAATATTAGACTTGAAAACAATGGCTTGGAAGCAATGGGCCTTTCTTCCCTTCCTATTTCTACTTTTTCCATTTTATATTATCCATTTTCTTTTCTACTTCATTTGCTTAGTGTGGTTTCCGAAAATGCCTTGGTGCCCTGGTTGGCGGAGAAATGATTTCACATATGTGGTCGCGCTTCTACCTTATTCCATAGTTACCCACTTTGTCGATTGCAGGTGGCAGGCTTACAGGTTCAAAATTGCTCCCCTAGCTTCCGAGGGTCCACGATATATAGATTGGCCGTGGGGCCCCGCCCTCATGCCCTCTTTATTGTTAAACATTTTTCCAGTTAAAAAAATCAAATGCATACAATTTTATGGTTATGTAGTCCTTCTGATGGACAATATACAATGCATATTCTTTTTTAGTCCCGATGTTCATCTGCACATGCTTGCATCATAAAAAGTTGGACTAGTGACATGGCCATGAGCAGTCAGTCATCCCAGACATCAGTAGACTGACAAGGCCAAAGGTAAAGGTGCATATGCTCTGCTCTTACTATGTTTACCAAACAAATATCCTTGGCTATATATTCATCTATGGCACGGTGGATATGTTGATGTCATCTGCAATGCATGGTTTGCAGTTCACAAGAAGTGTCAACAAGTACAAGTGAGATGTCGAATGTGCCGCATGTTCCGTAGACTAAGAGGTGTGGTTGCAAAACTCTGGCTCCATAGTTCATCGAAGCTATGCGTGTACTTGTAGATTTCGCTAGTGAAAGAAGAATACAAAAAAAAAAACACACTAACATTCACTTTAGTTTTCCTGTTCAAAAATTGTCACCAGGTCTAGAGTTGTAACATCCAAAGTACTATCAATAGAGGGCTTGAACAACCACTGAACTGGATAAGTGTTCATTGGGGACATAATGGTCGTGTATAGCACCTACTTGGGCAAGGAAAACAAAACTAGATCCATTATGTGTGCTGACATGACAGACAAGGAGGCCATGATGACAGTGACACTGACTATTCCTCCACAACTTGTCCAGAAACATGTAGAAAAGATATTTTCGGGTAATGGGATATCCATTACAAATTTTAATAGATTGCCCAAAACAATATATGACCGTGGTGATTGTGATCGAATTATTTCGATCAAAGAAACACGCATTGTGGAAAAATTATTGTTGTTTGTTCAGAATGTCGTTTCATCCCGGACTCGACTATCAACCAGCTTGCACAAAGCACTGATATTTACCCAATCGGAACGATTGAAACAACTGTCACACTGGCGAAAAAACTTGGGTCGCAACACATTCTCCATATAAAGGATGGAGATTCGGACAAGGACAAGGCAATGGTACTGCATTTCATATTCAGTTTTGTGCTTTACTTTCGCATGTTCATGTATCTTGGGTAAGTTACACAAATATTGCACTGTTCCATGTTGCAGCTACAATTGTTCGATACATATTCAAATTTGTTTTCATCAATGGAGCAACAACTGCATAAAGGGAAGATTCCACTTATGCTCTTCAAAAATATAACAAAGAAAAGGGATGTTAGAGAAATGATCTTTCGGACAACCCAAGCAACGTTTGTAACAGAGTTGCGATAAGATATAGTACGGGATCTGAAGAAAATAGCTAGCTCTACAACTGTTGTGCATATACATCCACAAAACCATCCTCACTTTGCTTATAGAAATAGCCTTCAACAAATTTATGTGGCCTGTTTTATTTTCTTTTTATTTTTTTAAGGGGAAGGGGGGGTGCTGTTGTGTATTATATTGTTCAATGTATTAATTCCTATGCTTGCCTTCCCAGGTTGAGGGTGTTTTAGTTGCAATCAATGTGTACTCGACTCCCTTTGAGCCTGTATGTGAAAAATGCAACTCTCTTGCTTCTGCCTCCGCTTTGATAAGTGATGATACGATTGATTTTTTGCGATGCGGTGAAAAATGTCCATATATATATGGACATTGCGTCAATGTTGTCATCTGAACTGTGGCCAACACAACCGTGCATTGTAAAATTAGGCAACCTCTGTTACAAAATGTGTTTCCTAAGTTGGAAGAGTTTTCGTATGAAATGTATCTACAGAAAAATGCAAGCAGTGTCTGTTGGATTACTGAGAGGGGGGGTGAATCAGTAATAGAGAAATCTAATCCTTTTTAACCAAATAATCTAAGTGTTATGTCAATGTAGAATTATCATCCAATAATGAGAAATGAACAAATGAACAATCATACACATACACAGTATATTAGTGTTTTACGTGGAAACCCAAAGCGGGAGAAAACCACGGAATGATTTTTCTTATATGTCTTGAAGAATTGCATTCATTGGAAGCACCAACTTCCTTTGTTTTCTAGCTGCAAATGGAAGGAGTCTCCAACCCCCTATTTTATCACGCTACAACTTGAAGGAAGGTCCAACTCCCCAATTCTCTGGTTACAACCAAAAGGAGGATACAACCCCCTATGTTCTTCGGCTACAACCATTTGTCCTTGCCCCATCCAACCACCCTGAAGTAGAAGTAGAATGATGGAACCATTGTCACACTATCACTCTGAGATATACCGCTGTAAACCTGTACTAATAAATCTGAAACATGCATCAACTTGTACCATAAACAAGTGCATCAACCATGCAATAACTTGTACCAAACAACCTGTAATCAACCTGTACTATAAATAAGTGCATCCAAACATGTACCAATCATGTGTCAACTACTCATCAACTATGACTCATCAATATGTACCAACATCATCAACTATACACCTCATGTATGTGCCAACTCATCAACTACTTGTCTCAACCATGTACTCAACATGTACCTCAACCAAAA
>ML799572.1:155841-175004 GCA_009831015.1 Picea engelmannii
CAATTTCATCATCCAAATCTGATTTGTAGCTATGTAATAGACCTGGTGTATATGATCACATTCCTGCAAACCTTCCTTAACTTTAACAACAAGAGACTAGCATTTTCATCAAACTTTTCTTTAGTCTCACATGCCTAGTTTTGGATTAGTCAAAAACCCTAGATTGAAGTAATCATAACTTTGTACCTGTAATGTATAAATATTTGAAACTTATACACAATGTTCTTCAGTGTTTTTTAAACAATTCCTCCATGTTTCACTACAAGGAACCTCTCATAAAATGAGTTATAGAAAAAATGGCATACCTTGCTGAATTCTGGCTTATTCTAGAGAGCGACCTTGTAGAGCGTTCCCCGAATAGAATATTTGTTGAATTGATATGAAACTATTACACATCATAATAAATAATTTACTCTAACCAACACATTTTTTCTCACTGAATTTGGATATGTTATGAAGAAGTTATGACGTTTTTACCCAAAACACCTGTTTTTGACTAGTTTCAGGACTAGCCACAAACCCTATTGTCCACGGAGTGTAACTCCCAAATAAAATGACCCATAAGATGATTTTTTTACCACAGATACTTGGATATGTTTCCTCAATGTAATATAAATTTCACGGTCTGAATCATTCTAGAAAAAATGTTATTGCGAAAATGGTAAGATGACCTAAAAAAAACATACCTTAGAAAGCATCATCAAAATAATTTATCCTTCCTTGAATTTCGGCCTTCCTTTCTTCATTTTACTTAGAAATTTGGATTAGATATCCTTTGGTTACCTCATAAACCTATAGGTATTCAATATGCTCAAGTGTGTCTAAAATTAGATAGCCTTACCTCTTATTTATACTCTCCAAGTGGCTTCCTTAAAAACATCTTCTAGGTCACTTTGCCCACTTTCCTTATTTTAGGGTTAACCCACTTCTAATTTCTCCATAAAATTTATCATTTAAATCATTTATTTTGTATTCACTTTGAATTATAGTACACTCATCACTTCACTTTATTATTTACCTTCTAAAATCTCTTAAACCACTTTGACTACTTTGACCTTTTGGGGTTTCTAGATGACATATGGGGGTCCTCCAACTTCGTAAGGCCATAACTCTTAAACCGTGAGAATTTATGTGACGTTCCACATACCACCATAAATGGAATGACATGTAATATCCATCAAGAATAGTATTACCTTCAAATATATAAAAAATAACACCGTTATCCATCAAACAAACTTGGGTCCATTACCCAAACATGGGTTCTCCAACTTCACATGGTCATAACTCTCTAACCGTGAGGATTTATGTGACGTTCCACATACCACCGCAAATGGCATGACAAGCACTATCCATCTAGGGTAGTTTCTCTGACAAATTCACTATCATTCATCTCATTATTCCACAATTAAGCATGGGGTCTATTACTCCACAAAGCGTCTTCCCGTGAGGGATTTCACCATAAGGGGACCACTTTGGAGTTCATCCATATTTACTTCTTATCAACCATGACAAGACAATAATGATTCATCTTTACCTCAAAAAATCTTGGGTACATTACCCAAACCTTTGTGTCACAGGGCTTTCTTCAAGGGTTGACATCAATGACAACCAATCTTAATAAAAAATCTCCCCCTTTGGCATTGATGGCAACACTCTGATGCAATACTAAAATCATACCACTCATGCTTCCTCTTGAACCATGCCTATGTCCTCTACATTTGATAAATCTGCTCCCCCTAGAACCATGCCTCTGTTCTCTGTATCTGATAAATCTCTCCCCCTTTGTCATCAATGGAAAATGTATCTTTCCATCGGGGGATGCTCCCCCTGACTGAACTATCCTCTTATGGTGCTTCCTCATGTACATCTAAGACATATAAGATAAGCATTCAAAAAACATTCAAAAAGCATTCATTTTGAAGTGGAAATAACTCCAAGTCTTTGGCGAAGATATTCAAAGGCTTCCCATGGAAGTGGTTTTGTAAAGATGTCTGCCACTTGTTCTTTTGTGCCCACATTCTTAACTCTGATGTTCTTTTCTGCAACCTGCTCCCGTAGAAAGTGATACTTGATTGGAATGTGCTTCGTCTCAGAGTGCATCAACATGTTCTTCGAGATACTGGTGGTGCTTGTATTATCACAATAGATTGGAATGGGCTCTTCATACTCAACCTGTATATCTGTTAGAGTTTGTTTCATCCAAAGTACCTGTGTACAACATGATGCTGCTGCAATATACTCTGCCTCGACTATAGATAAAGATACCGATGATTGTTTCTTGCTTAGCCATGATACTAAACACTCACCCAAGTAGAACGTTGCTCCACTGGTGCTTCTTAGGTCATCAATACAACCTGCCCAATCTGCATCTGATAGATCATTTCCTTTTGGATACAATAATCCAAACTATTTTGTTCCTTTGAGATATCTGAAAATCCTCTTCACTACTAATACATGTGATTCCTTTGGTGCTGCTTGAAATCATGCCACATGTCCAACTGTCTGCATTACATTTGGTTTGGATGTTGTCACATATAGTAGGCTGCCAATCATTGACTTGTATTGTCTCTGATCTGTAGACTTTGAATCATCATATTTTCTCAACTTGCAACTAGTTTTCATGGGAGTGATAATTGGTTTGCAATCTTCCATTCTGAACCTCTTCAACATTTCTCTGATATACTTGGTTTGAGAAATAAAAATTCCTTTATTGCTTTGATGTATTTGAAGTCCCAGAAAGAAGCATATTTCTCCAAGTAACGACATTTCAAATTCATTTTGCATATCTTTTGCAAATTTCTGTCTTAACCTGTCATCATCACTACCAAAAATAATATCATCAACATAAACTTCAATTAATAAAATATTACCTTGACTTACCTTGATGTAGAGGTTGTTGTCTCCACTTCCTTTTCTGAACCTTGCCTGCTGCAGATACTTATCCAGTCTAGAGTACCATGCTCTAGGAGCCTGTTTTAGACCATACATGTAACACCCCGTTCCCCCCAGTCTGTAAAAATAACTATACTGGACAAGAACTATGGCAGACTCAAAGATTTGAATGTGTGATTTTGAATGGACCTTAGTATAAAAGGTCAACAAATGAAAATAATGTTATGAATATATGTTGCAGGACTGCTGAGAGGGGGATGTGCTGAAAATATACCACGATGGTTGATGAAAGGTGGTGGAAGGCACCTGGAATGGTGGCGTTAACTTCCACCGAAACAAATACCGTATTTGGTCTTCACTGGCCCGAAGATCAAGAGCGGGTTGCTGGCCTCGAAATGAATTACTCGCCAGGTTGGTAGGTGAAGAGGCTCCTCATGAGTTAATGAGGGATGGGGGTGAACCGCCCATCTGTGGAAGCCTTAGACCTGACCACTGTGGGGAAGTTCATGCTACATGCAACCTCACCAGAAAAGAAAAGGCAGGAAAGAGGTGTGGAAGGAGGTAGTTGCGAGAGAGATCGCAAGAGGGGAGAAATCATAAGGACTCTAGAAAAATATACAGAGTGATTGATAAGCAGAGAAGAAGGAGAGTAACCTTTGTTCTCGACTTCTGACGAACATAGACTTAGTCTCATAGCATTGTGGTCTAAGCTCGGGGGTGGCTAGTGGTAAATCCATTCAGAATCGCTGAGCCTATGGTTGGGTGGAAACAAGCACCCCTCTCAGCAGTTGCATCAAACCTGGTGTTTTTTTGATAAGTGTTATACCTCGTATCTTGAAATTAATATTTTGACATGTATGCTCATGGTTTGTGCAATTATGAATGGTTTCAGTATAAGACTGTTTGTATGGTGTTTTGATCAGAAATAGTGGCTGTATGCTTATATTGGAAAGACCACCTTTGGCTTACGTAAAAATATATGTATATATATATTTAGAACGGATTCAGTTTTCAAGGCTGTTCTCGGGAAAATTATTCCCTTATTTGTCTCAAGTACTGCCCTGGATAGATCTCCTCACAGGGACACCCTTTTTGAAAGTTTATCCAAGGATCCATTGGAGGATTTTATGGCGTAAGCCTCAAAACCCTGCACGAGAGAAAATGGTCCTTTTTGACTTCGACATTTCGGTGTTTCGGTACCTGGAATACCCAAGGGCGAGTTCCCTTGTACTTGCCAGTCCCAAAATCCCGACTTGCGAAATCCTGAAAAGATAGAGTGTGGAGAAGTTATTATATTTCGGTATTTCGGCACCTGGGGTACCTAAGTGCGGGCCCCATGTATCCTCCAGTCTTGGAAACCTGACCCGCGAAATCCTAATGGAGGAAACCCCAAAATAGTGGAGCATGTTTAGAGTTTGGTATTTCAGATTTTTGGCTCCCGGGAAACCCAGGTGCGAGACCTCCTGTCGTCGCATATCCCGAAAACCCGGTTTGCGAATTCCCAAAATTTCTTAGCGCATATAGATTCGGCGTTTCGGTACCCAGAATACCCAAGGGCAAGTTCCCTTGCACTCGCAAGTCCCAAAATCCCGACTTGAAAAATCCTGAAATTGCTTAGCGCATATGGATTCGGCGTTTCAGTACCCGGAATACCCAAGGGCAAGTTCCCTTGCACTCGCAAGTCCCGAAATCCTGACTTTCAAAATCCCGAAATGGCTTAGGGCGTATAGATTCGGCATTTCAGTGTTTCGATACCCGGAATACCCAAGGGCGAGTTCCCTTGCACTCGCAAGTCCTGAAATCCTGACTTGCGAAATCCCGAAATAGCATAGTGTATTTAGAGTTCGGTGTTTTAGATTTTCGGCTCCCGGGAAACCCAGGTGCGAGACCTCTTGTTCTTGCATATCGTGAAATCTCGATGGATGAGACCCCGAAATGACAATAACGCGGATGAGTTATGGTGTTTCGGTGTTTCAGCACCCGGGATACCTAAAGGTAAGATCCCTTGTACTCGCCAGTCATGAAACCTCGAAAAGGTATAGCGTGACTAGAATTTACCATTTCGGTGTTTCGGCACTCGGGATATCTAGAGGTAAGTCTCTTGTACTCGCTAGTCCCAAAATCTCGACTTGCGAAACCCCGAAATGGAATAGCATGTCTAGAGTTTACATGTTTCGGAGTTTCAGCACCCGAACCCAGATGGAAGACCTCCTGTCTTCGCGTAGCCCGAAATCCTGACTTACGAAATCCCGAAATGATAGAGTGTGGACAGGTTATGATGTTTAGGAGTTTCGGCTCTCGGGAAACCCAGGTGAGAAACCCTCCTGTCCTCACATATCGCGGAATCCCGATAGGTGAAATCCCAAAATGGATTAGCACACATGGTTTTGGTGTTTCGGCGTTTTGGTACCCAGGATCTCCAAAGGTCAGTTTTCCTCATGTTCGCTAGACATGAAATTTCGATGGATGAAACCCCAAAATGAGTTTGGATGATATAGGGTCTTCAGTGTTTCAACACCCAGGAAACCGAAGGGTAGGAGTCCCTCGCCTTCTTATACCCTGAAAACTCGGTATGCGAAACCCCGAAAAGTGGAGTGCCAGGCTTCAATCTGAGGCATTATTAATTGTGACGAACTGTTGGTTCCCTTCGGGTTTTGACACCTTGAAAGTTAGGGAACCCAGAATACATCCTCCGTGATTTCCCGAATCGTGAAATCTGGGAGCACCTCTCTGGTAAGGCCGGTGGTCATCGTCGATGATCATATAAGTACGGATAAGGGATGGTAGGGTCTGCAACAAGCCCCATAGGAATTCGGGGATTCTGTTCCTCGGAGAAGAGAAGGAAAAGTCAAAAATTTTTAGTCTTTCGTAGTGGGTGTGTTACAAATTGGTATCAGAGCATGGTTACAACAGTTGGCCTGCTTGGGCTCATGAACGAGTTGCGCAGGAGCTCCGTTCGAAACACTCCTAAAAGGAGTAACCCCCTGTCTTAACCTTCTTAATCAAACGTCGAAGTTAAGAATGAAAACTCCTATTGTGTGTGTGCATGTGAAAAATATGAATTATGTACTAGTTATAAATGAATATAAATATTGACTAACAACCTACGTTTTTCTTTTGCACACAAAGCGGAAGATCAACTGCTGAAAATTGTAGATGTAGAGAATGGTGGCTCACCATGAAGTGGGGGAAGGCTCCCACAATAGAGATGAAGAGTCTGATGAAAGGAGGGTAGTAGGGACCCCTCCAGATCTAGCTTAGACTATGAGGAGCCTCATGGTCAAATTACAGAGCTGCAAGGCTGACAATGAAAGGATGATAAAAGAGCAAGGGAAGCAAACGAAAATTAATGTAGTTTTACTGCAAAGCTTATCCGACATACAAAGGCAATTGAAACATGAACCTGAGACACAGAAACATGGTCATGTTAGTGGCCACATTGAGACGATCACCTCGAGAAAGGTCCACCCTAGAGATAAGGGACAAGCGTCAGACGATTCTTCTGGAAAGGAAGCTGGCGACTCGGAGGGATCTTCTAGCAGTAGAACTAGTTCTCATTCCCGAAGAAAACGAAAGAAGCAGAAACTTTCCAAGAGTCATAATCTCAAAGAGTTCAAGAAGGCCAAACCACCCACCTTCGACCGTGAAATAAAGAAGGGAGAGGAAGCGGAGGCCTGGCTGCTTGGACTAAAGAAGTATTTAAGAGTCCATGACTTCTCAGAAAACTTGAAGGCTTGAGTAGCCACCTACAACCTAAATGGAAAGGCTTCTATTTTGTGGGAAGACCTTAAGAATGTAAAAGGGATTCATGAAGAAGACTTGTCTTGGGAATGGTTTGAGAAATACTTCAGGAAGAAGTATCTGTCGGAAAAATATTTTGATGAAAAGACTAAAGAATTCTATGAACTTAAGCTGGGGAAACTCACCCTAGAAGAATATGTTAGTAGATTCCTCGAGTTGATAAGGTATGCACCCTACATAAAAGCAGAAAAGGAAAAGGTGCAACGATTCATCAGTGGACTACCTAAGAACTATCATAACATGATTGAATTTGATGAACCAAAGACCCTAGAAGATACTATCCGAAAGGCGAGATATTGTTATGAAAAGATTTGGCGCCGGACAGGACCTCGCGAAGACTGGAAGCAAAAGAATAGTTAGGGATTCCAGAGAAAGGGGTTTAAATCCCCAAGATTTAAGGACTATAAAAAGAACTCAAGGATGAGCTTCCCAGCCCGAAGTGTACACCAACAAAACTTTCCCTCCTTGAGCGGAAATAAACTTTCGGGATCTGCCCCAGTAAAGACTGATAACCCAAAAAGAGAACCTTTGAAATGTTGGGGTTGTGGAGAAGAACATCTACTGAGGGACTGCCCGCACCAACAGCAGAACAACCGAAGAATTTACAACGTTCAAGAAGCTACCACCATCAATGATATGGCCAGGAGTGTGCCGCAAATTTATGCAGCCTTGGATAATAACCAAGCTGACCATCAAGCTTCAGTGGTGGAAATCGAAGGTATGATCACCGACCATCTAATGTCTATTCTGATTGACCTTGGTTCAAATTTGAGTTATATATCCCCTAAGGCTGTTGATAACTGTAAACTATAACCACATAAAAATGCCAAGCCATGGCCGGTACAGTTAGCCACTGGCACCAAAAGAAGGGTAGCAGAGGTCATACCGGCCTGCCAATTCATTATGGGTGAATTCCCCACCCAAGCAACCCTTAACATATTACCCCTGGGATCGTATGATCTGTTGATTGGTGTGGACTGGCTAACCACCCATAAAGCCAAACTGGACTGTTACCATAAAACCTTGGAATGTGTAAGTGAAGAAGGAAGGGGAATAACCCTTTAAGGGATCCAAAAACCTGTCTCGGTGAGACAAATATCTGCTCTTGAAATGAGAAGGTATTGCAGAAAAGGATGTCCACTGTATGCAATACAGGTGTTGAAAACAATTGGAGGTGACAAACCAAGCCTAGAAGACCACCCCACGCTGAGAGAATACAAAGATGTATTTCCGGAAGAGGTATCGGGTCTACCTCCGAGAAGGGACATCGACTTCTCAATAGAACTTGCACCAGGAGTGATGCCAGTGTCTAGGACACCCTACAGGATGAGCACACCTGAGCTAGTTGAACTTAAATTAAAATTGAAAGAAATGATGGACAGAGGCTATATCCGGCCCAGCGTGTCTCCATGGGGAGCACCAGTCTTGTTTGTGAAAAAGAAAGACGGTACCCTCCGACTGTGTATAGATTATAGACAACTCAATAAGGTAACCATAAATAACAAGTACCCCTTACCCAGGATCGATGACTTGTTCGATCAATTGGGAGGTGCCTCTATCTTCTCGAAGATTGACTTGAGATCTGGATACCATCAATTCTGAATTAAGGGCAAAGACATTCACAAAATTGCCTTCAAGATGAGATATGGTCACTACGAGTTTGTGGTAGTACCATTTGGATTGACCAATGCCCCTACCACTTTAATGTGCTTAATGAACAATATGCTCAACGAATTCCTAGACAAATTTGTGCTAGTTTTTATTGACAACATACTAATTTACTCCAAGAATAGAGAGGAACATGAGGAACACCTTAGGCTTGTGCTTCAAGTGCTAAGAGAGCATTAGCTCTATGCCAAATTTAGCAAGTGTGACTTCTTCCAGAAGAAAATACATTACTTGGGTCATGCCCTATCCAAAGAAGGGGTAGCAGTAGACCCTGATAAGATCAGGTCTATCACGGAATGGCCTACCCCAAGGGATGTTTCGGATATCATATCCTTTATGGGATTAGCAGGATACTATAGGAGATTTATAAAAGGATTCTCCAAGATTGGTTGTCCAATCACTACCCTCCAGAAAAAGGGGACAAAATTTACATGGACACAAAAATGTGAAGAAAGATTTCAAACCCTGAAACATCTACTGACCCACGCACCCATGCTGAAGATCATCGATCTTGAATCTGACTTCCTCGTGTGCACAAATGCCTATAAGGAAGGGATCAGAGGAGTCCTTATGCAGGGAGGAAGTGTGGTCTGCTATGAGTCCCGAAAATTGAACGAACATGAAGTCAACTATGTGGTCCATGATTTGGAGCTAGCCGCTATAGTGCACGCCTTAAAAATGTGGAGGCATTACCTCCTAGGAAGGAAATTTGTACTTATGACAGATCACTGTGGATTGCGATATTTGTTTGACCAACCGAAGCTCAATGCTAGACAAGCTAGGTGGATGGCCCTCCTTAGCGAGTTTGATTTCAAAATCAAACACATTAAAGGAAAAGAAAATAGGGTGGCCAATGCCCTTAGCAGAAGCATGAAAACAATTCACTTGGCAACGGTGAGCACCTGTAAGACAGATGTCAAGGAAAGTGTCAGAAATGCACAAGAAATAGATCCTTTCATCCAGACCGTGACCTTGTACCTGCAGTAATATCCCACCAGGATAAAGTACAGAGACTACCAGATGATGGAAGGAGGTTTTCTCACTTATCGAAGTAGATTGTACATTCCAGATTGTGACGACTTGAAGAGGTTCATACTAGATGAACTACATAAAAGACCCTATACTGGTCATCTAGGATACCAAAAGATGATCACAGCCACTAGGAAACAATTCTACTGGCCTGGGTTGAAGAAAGACATAGCTGAGTACTTAGCCAAATGCATAGAGTGAAAACAGGTTAAAGCAGAACACCGACACCCAACAAGATTATTGCAACCTTTACCAATCCCAGAATGGAAATGAGAAACCATCTCCATGGATTTCATCATCGGATTACCAACCTCGACCAAACAGAATGACAACATCATGGTAGTGGTGGATAAATTGAGCAAGTCCACTCATTTTATCCCCGTCAAGTCGACTTGTAAGGCAATAGACATCGCCAACATATTCATGAAGGAGATATTCAGACTGCATGGTATGCCGAAAAATATCGTGTCTGACAGAGACACGGAATTTACTTCCAACTTTTGGAAATCACTGATGGCAGGTTTAGAGACTAAGTTGCTATTTAGCATCACCTATCACCCTCAAACCGATGGACAGACGGAAAGAGTGAACCAAGTGCTAGAAGACATGTTAAGAATGCATGTAATGCATCAACCCCAGAAGTGGGAAGACTACCTGCCACTGGTGGAATTCGCCTACAACAACGACTACCAAGAATCCTTAAAGACGAGTCCCTTCGAAGTCCTCTATGGTAGGCCGTGCAACACTCCTGTCAGTTGGAGTAATCCCATAAATATAATTTCTTTTGGACCCGACATGTTGAAATAAATGGAACATCAAGTGACTCAGATAAAACAAAACTTGAAGGTCACTCAGAACCGACAGAAAAGTTACGCCGACCAAAAGAGAACTCCAAGAGAGTTCAAGACGGGAGAACATGTATATCTCAGAGTTAGGCCCAGGAAGAGTTCCCTGAAAATGGGATCTTGTGCCAAGTTGGCACCTCGGTATTGTGGACCCTTTGAGGTTCTAGATAGAGTGGGACCTGTAGCTTATAGGCTAGCACTTCCTCCCATAGTAAAAGTACATAATGTTTTCCATGTTTCATTATTGAAGAAATATGTACATGATTCTAATCATATAATTGACTGGTTTGTGATCCAGGTGGAACCGGAGGGAGAATTCCTACCAGAACCTCAATGCATACTGGACAGAAAGGAAACCCCACTCCGAAACCAAACCATTAAACAGGTCAAGGTGCAGTGGAGACATTTTAGCCCAGATGAGGCTACATGGGAAATGGAGGATGCCATGAAATAGGCATACCCGATTTTGTTTACCTCCGTACATACATGTCATATTGATAGATAGAACATCGAGGACGATGTTCCTTTAAGGGGGAGGGAATTGTAACACCCTGTTTCCCCCAGTCTGTAAAAATAACTATACTGGCCAAGAACTATGGCAGACTTAAAGATGTGAATCTATGATTTTGAATGGACCTTAGTATAAAAGGTCGACGAATGTAAACAATGTTATGAATATATGTTGCAGGACTACTGGGAGGGCGATGTGCTAAAAAGAGACCACGATGGCTGATGAAAGGTGGTGGAAGGCACCTGGAATGGTGGCGTTAACTTCCACTAAAACAAATACTATATTTGGTCTTCACTGGCCTGAAGATCAAGAGCATCTCGCTGGCCCCGAAATGAATTACTCGCCAGGTTGGTAGGTGAAGAGGCTCCTCATGAGTTAATGAGGGATGGGGGTGAACCGCCCATCTGTGGAAGCCTTAGACTTGACCACCGTGGGTAAGTTCGTGCCACACGCAACCTCGCCGGAAAAGAAAAGGCGGGAAAAAGGTGTGGAAGGAGGTAGTCACGAGAGAGATCACAAGAGAGGAGAAAGCAAAAGGACTCTGGAAAAATATACAGAGTGATTGATAAACATAGAAGAAGGAGAGTAACCTTCGTTCTCGACTTTTGACAAACAGAGACTCAGTCTCATAGCATTGTGGTCTAAGCTCAGGGGTGGCTAGTGGTAAATCCATTCGTAATCGCTGAGCCTACGGTTGGGTGGAAACAAGCACCCCTCTCAGCAGTTGCATCAAACCTAGTGTTTTTCTGATAAGTGTTATACCTCGTATCTTGGAATTAATATTTTGACATGTATGCTCATGGTTTGTGCAATTATGAATGGTTTCAGTATAAGACTGTCTGCATGGTGTTTTGATCAGAAATAGTGGCTGTATGCTTATATTGGAAAGACCACCTCTGGCTTACATAAAAATATACATATACATACATACATACATACATATATATATATATATATATATATATATATATATATAGAATGGATTCAGTTTTCAAGGCTGTTCTCGGGAAAATTATTCCCTTATTTGTCTCAAGTACTGCCCTGGATAGATCTCCTCATAGGGACACCATTTTTGAAAGTTTATCCAAGGATCCGCTGGAGGATTTTATGGCGTAAGCCTCAAAACCCTGCACAAGAGAGAATGGTCCTTTTTGACTTCGACATTTCGATGTTTCGGTACCTGGAATACCCGAGGGCGAGTTCCCTTGTACTCGCCAGTCCCGAAATCCCGACTTGCGAAATCTCAAAAAGATAGAGTGTGGAGAAGTTATTATATTTTGGTATTTCGGCACCCGGGGTACCTAAGTGCGGCCCCCATGTATTTTCCAGTCTTGAAAACCCGACCTGCGAAATCCCGATGGAAGAAACCCCGAAATAGTGGAGCATGTTTGGAATTTGGTATTTCAGAGTTTCGGCTCCCGGGAAACCCAGGTGCGAGACCTCCTGTCGTCGCATATCCCGAAAACCCGGTTTGCGAATTCCTGAAATTGCTTAGCACGTATAGATTCGACGTTTCGGTGTTTCGGTACCTGAAATACCCAAGGGTGAGTTCCCTTGCACTCGCAAGTCCCAAAATCCTGACTTGTGAAATCCCAAAATCGCTTAGCGCGTATAGATTCCACGTTTCGGTGTTTCAGTACCCGGAATACCCAAGGGCGAGTTCCCTTGCACTCGCAAGTCCCGAAATCCCGACTTGCAAAATCCTGAAATGGCTTAGCACGTATAGATTCGGCGTTTCGGTGTTTCGGTACCTAGAATACCTAAGGGTGAGTTCCCTTGCACTCGCAAGTCCCAAAATCCCGACTTGCGAAATCCTGAAATAGCATAGTGTATTTAGAGTTCGGTGTTTCGGAGTTTCGACTCCCGGGAAACCTAGGTGCGAGACCTCCTGTTCTTGCATATCGCGAAATCCTGATGGATGAGACCCTAAAATGACAATAGCGTGGATGAGTTATGGTGTTTTGGTGTTTCGGCAACCGAGATACCTAAAGGTAGGATCCCTTGTACTCGCCAGTCGCGAAACCCCGAAGTATGAAACCCCGAAAAGGTATAGCGTGACTAGAATTTATTGTTTCTGTGTTTCAGCACCTGGGATATCTAGAGGCAAGTCTCTTGTACTCGCTAGTCCCGAAATCTAGACTTGTGAAACCCCGAAATGGCATAGCATGTCTAGAGTTTGGATGTTTCGGCACTCGGGAAACCCAGATAAGAGACCTCCTGTCTTCGCATAGCCCGAAATCCCGACTTACGAAATCCCGAAATGATAAAGTGTGGACATGTTATGATGTTTTGGAGTTTCATCTCCCGGAAACCCAGGTGTGAAACCCTCCTGTCCTCGCATATCGCGGAATCCCGATAGGCGAAATCCCGAAATGGATTTGCACACATGGTTTTGGTGTTTTGACATTTCAGTACCTAGGATCTCCAAAGGTCAGTTTTCCTCATGTTTGGTAGACACAAAATTCCGATGGATGAAACCCCGAAATGATTTTGGCGGATATAGGGTATTCGGTGTTTCGACACCCGGGAAACTGATGGGTAGGAGTCCCTTGCCTTCTTATACCGCAAAATCCCGGTATGCGAAACCCCAAAAAGTGGAGTGCCAGGCTTCAATCCGAGGCGTTATTAATTGTGACGAACAATTGGTTCCCTTTGGGTTTTGGCACCTCAAAAGTCAGGGAACCGAGAATACATCCTCCGCAATTTCCCGAATCGTGAAAGCTAGGAGCACCTCTCCAGTAAGGCCGGTGGTCATCGTCGATGATCATATAGGTCCGGATAAGGAATGGTAGGGTCTGCAACAATACCCATAGGAATTTGGGGATTCTGTTCCTTGGAGAAGAGAAGGAAAATCTGGAAATTTTTAGTCTTCCGTAGGGGGTGTGTTACAATATAGGGCCTTTTTTAATTTACACACAAAATTTGTGTTCTCTGACAACTGAAATCCTTCTGGTTTTTCAATGTAGACTTCTTCTTCAAGTTCCCCATTCAGAAAAGATGATTTTATGTCCATCTGATATACTTTAACATTTTTGGAGCATGCATAAGCTAAAAGCAAACGGATTGCTTCCATTCTGGCAACTGGGGAAAAAGTCTCTTCAAAGTCGATTCCTTCAATCTGAGCATATCCTTTACATAACAATCTAGATTTGTTCCTTGTAACGTGTCCATCTTTATTCAATTTATTTCTGAAAACCCATTTTGTTCCGATCACATCCTTATTCTTTGGTCTTGGAACCAATTCCCAAGTGTCATTTTTCTCTATTTGATTCAATTCTTCATCCATGGCCTTATTCCAAAATTCATCCTTGCTGGCTTCTTCAAAACAATTTGGTTCAATTGTAGATAAGAGTGTTAGGTGTGTTTGTTCTGGTGAACAAATTCTTCTTCTAGTCTCAACTCCTGCATCTTTGTTTCCGATAATCTGATCTGAAGGATGATTATTCTGTACTCGTTTATTGGGATTCTTTGGAGAAACTTGTTGAACTTTCGCTTATGCTTCTGTCGAATTCTCTTCATCTTCCTCTTCTACTTATTTTTCATCTTTTTCTTCTTCTTCTAACGGTTGTTTCATTGATTCATTTTCTTCCTTTGATTTTGGTCTGCCTATTTCATCAATTGTTACGTTGATGCTTTCCACAACTTTGTTCAATTTTAGATTGTAACACTTGTATGCTTTCCTTGTACTTGAGTAACCAACAAGTACTCCTTTATCCACGTGAGAGTCAAACTTTCCCATTCCACCATCTTCCTTTTTGATATAGCATTTGCTTCCAAAAACTCTGAAGTGCTTTACATTTGCTGGTCTTCCTTTCCATAGTTCGTAAGACGTTTTGTCAGTGTTGTTTCTGAGCATTACTCTATTTTGAATGTGAACTGTTGTATGCACTGTCTGAGTCCAAAAAATATCTGTCAATTTTGAATCCATTAGCATTGTTCGAGCCATTTCCTGTACTGTTCTGTTCTTTATTTCTACAACTCCATTCTGTTGAGGTGTCCTAACAATGGAGAATTGCCTTTTTATTCCATGATTGTTGCAGGAGTCCATAAATTCCTTTGAGGTGAACTCTCCTCCATTATCAGATCTCAAGCATTTGATTTTTGAATCCATTTCATTTTCAACTATTTCCTTGTAGATCTTGAAGTTTTCAAAAGCTTCTGACTTATTCTTGAGAAAGAAAACTGCAGTCATTCTTGTATAATCATCAACTAACAACATAAAGTATTTCTCACCTTTTAATCCCTTTGTTTTAGTTGGTCCAACTAGATCAGTATGCACAATTTCTAGTGGTCTTGTTGTTGAATATTCCCATGATTTGAACCTGGTCTTTGTTTGCTTTCCTTGTTGACAATGCTTGCATAAAGTGTTGGTTGGTTTCGTGATCTGGGGAATTTCTCTGACTACTTCTCTTTTGCTGACTTTGACAAGATTATCAAAATGTATGTGACCCATTCTTCTGTGCCATAACCAACTTTCATCTTCCTTTCTTAGACAACATTTTTCATTTCCAATTTCACTTAACAAATATATGTTGCTTAAAGTTCTTGCAGGTGTAGCGACCAATTTATCCGAACCTTCTTTTATTATCTCACACTTTTGTGAATCGAAAGTAACTTTATGACCTTGGTCACACATTTGAATCACACTTAGAATATTTTGTTTCATATCTTCTACTAGTAGAACGTTTTCTTCCTTTTCATTCTTGTTCTCAATTCAGACTGTGCCTTTTCCAATGATTTTGGCTTAATCATCATTTCCGAAGGAGACTGATCCATCTCTTTCCTTTCGTAATGTAAGAAACTTGTCTCTATCACCTGTCATGTGTTTTGAACACCCACTGTCAACATACCAACCACATTTCTTCTACTTAGCTTGTAGAATGAGTGTGCATTCTTCATTGCTATACTGATATTGCTTTCTTATCCATGTCCTTTTCTGTGGTTCTTGTTTGTGATTGTGGTTTTTATGTTGAGGTTCTTTAGGAGAGATTGCCATTCTGCACTCTTTGGCCACATGTCCAAAATTTTTACATTTTTAACATTCCACTTCATTTATCAAGGATTCAAACTTGTTGTAATTTCTTCTCTGTGTTTCACTAGGCCTTCTTGAATAAACCCTTTGTGTATAACTCTCAAAGTTGTTGTTGTTCATGTTGTTAGCTCTGCACTTCACAGCTTTATGTCCAAAATTATTACATGCATAACATAAACCAAAAAATATAGTTTGATACCTAGGATTTGAGGATCTTTTGAAAGGAATTGCTCTTATGGATCCTTATTCTTCTTGAGGCCTATCTATCATTAGTTGATTCTGAAATATGAATCTTCTCGGTGGAGGAGTGTCCCTGTAATCTTCTTTGTATATCTCCCTATCCTCTTTGATTGTTTTTGCATAGCTTTTTGGATAGGTTTCTTGCTCTATTGTTTTGGATCTTGATCCCTTTTCTGTTTGATTGTATCCAAGACCGGTCTTGTCAAAATGAGATTTTTGACTGTTGATATTGTCATCCAAAACTTTTGAGCTATTCTGCATATTTTTCTTTTGAATATCCTTTCTTAATGTTACAATCTATACTTCCAAGTTTTCGAGATCATGTCATTTTCTTCTAGTTGTTCTTTGAGTGCTTCTTCAATTCTTTTATCTTATTCTATTTGAACTTTCAATTTTGTGATCATTTGTTCTAGTTATTGAGTGTCTTCTTTCTTGTCTAGTTCTGCTCGTAGTTTCTTGTTCTTGTTCTTTTCTCTTTTGATAATTTCTATGGCACACAATAATTCTTCTCGAAAGTCAACTTTTGCTTCTTCAATTTCTTCTTCAACTTCTTCTTCGGCTTCTTCATATTCTTCTTCGAAGTCTTCTTTGTCAGAGTCTTTTACTGCCATGAATAGAACGCTTCCTGTCTCACTGTCACTGATTTCATCTTCATCTAATGATGAGATGTCTTCTTTGGTGCATAGGATTTTATTGAAAACTTTCTTTGTAGTTCTTTTGCCTTTATATGTTTGTTTGTCTTTTGAGTAACCTCCATCATTTCTCTTTTTCTTATGAGGACATTTGTTAGCAAAATGACCAATACCATCACAATTAAAACAAATTAAAGGAATCTTACCTCTATACCTACCGTCGGCTCCCTTGTTCAATATTTTCACGAAGTTGGCCACTTCTTCATCATTTTCCGAGACGTCACTGTTGCTGCTATATTATTCTTATTGCTCTTTCTTTTGATTTGATTTTTTCGATGCTTTGAAGGCTGCTTCTTTTACATCTGGATTTTCCTGTTTAGTTCTCATTTCATATGCTATGAAGATTCCATATAGTTTGTCCATGCTTATTGAGTTTAGATCCGATCTTTCTTCTACTGTTGATATCTTAGGGTTAAATCTCATAGGAAGAGATCTTAGTACCTTTTGAACAATTACATATTCTTCGATTTCTTCTCCCAATCCTATGATTGCATTCATTGTTTCATCGAATCATTATAAGTAGGCTACAATATTCTCATCTTCCTTCATTTTTAGTTGTTCGAACTGACCCCTATAAGTTTGAAGCTTTGTTGCTTTGACTTTTGTATCTCCTTCATAATTATTTCGAAGCTTGTCCCAAATCTCTTTAGCGGATTTACAATGTGCAACTTTGGTGAATATTGTTTCACTGAGACCATTTAGAAGTGCATTTGTGGCTTTGGAATTATTCGGACCGAGTTTCACTACTTTGTCATTTGTTGGTGGAACTACTGGTGATGTGTATCCATCTACAATTGATTGCCAAATTTCAAATCCCTGTGCCTGTTTATATGTCTACATCCTTATGCTCCAAAAAACATACTTCTATCCATCAAAATGTGGTATTCCATCTTTATACAAGTTTTTTCTCTCCATGATCTACCTTTTAGTGGTTAAACTCATTTCCGAATGAACCCGCTCTGATACCAATTGATGGATTACTGAGAGGGGGGGTGAATCAGTAATAGAGAAATCTAATCCTTTTTAACCAAATAATCCAAGTGTTATGTCAATGTAGAATTATCATCCAATAATGAGCAATGAAAAAATGAACAAATGAACAATCATACACATACACAATACACCAGTGTTTTATGTGGAAACCCAAAGCGAGAAAAAACCACGGAATGATTTTTCTTATATGTCTTGAAGAATTACATTCATTGGAAGCACCAAATTCCTTTGTTTTCCAGCTGCAAATGGAAGGAGGCTCCGACCCCCTAGTTTCTCAGGATATAACTTGAACAAAGCTCCAACTCCCCAATTCTTTGGATACAACTAGAAGGAGACTACAACCCTCTATGTTCTCCAACTACAACCGGAAGGTGGCTACAACTACATGTCCTTTCCTCGTCCAACTTCCCTGAAGTAGAAGTAGAATGATGGAACCACTATCACACTATCACTATGAGATATACCGATGTAAACCTGTACCAGTAAATTTGAACCATGCATCAACTTGTACCTCAACCTGTAATCAACCTATACCATAAACAAGTGCATCAACCATGCACCAAACTGTACCAAACAACCTATAATCAACCTCTACCATAAACAAATGCATCCAACCATGTACCAAGTATGTACCAATCATGTGTCAACTATACATCAACTATGACTCATCAATATGTACCAACATCATCAACTATACACCTCATGTATGTGCCAACTCATCAACTACTTGTCTCGACCATGTACTCAACATGTACCTCAACCCAAAGCCCTCATCAATTTCATAATCCAAATCTGATTTATAGCTCTATAATAGACATGGTGTATATGATCAAATTCCTGCAAACCTTCCTTAACTTTAACAACAAGAGACTAGCATTTTCATCAAACTTTTCTTTGGTTTCACATGCCTAGTTTTGGATTAGTCAACAACCCTAACTTGAAGTAATCATAACTTTGTACCTGTAATGTATAAATATCTAAAACTGATACACAATGTTCTTTAGTGTGTTTTATGCAATTCTTCCATGTGTCACTACTTGGAACCTCTCAGAAAATGAGTTATAGCAAAAAAGACATACCTTGCTGAATTTTGGCTTATTCTAGAGAGAGACCTTGTAGAGAGTGCCCCACACATAATGTTTGTTGAATTGATCTGAAACTGTTACACAACATACTAAGTACTGTACTCTAACCAACACATTTTGTCTCACTAAATTTGGATCTTTTATGAATACATTATGACGTTTTTACCCGAAACACTTGTTTTTGACTAGTTTCAGGACTAGCCACAAACCCTATTTTCTATGGAGTGTAACTCCAAAAATACAACGACCCACAAGATAAATGTTTTACCATAGATATTTGGATATGTTCCCTCAATGGTATATCAATTTCACGGTCTGAATCATTCTAGAAAAAACGTTATTGTGAAAATGGTGAGATGACCTGATAAAAAAAAA
>ML799572.1:175127-218945 GCA_009831015.1 Picea engelmannii
AAAAAAATCATCAAAAGAGTATATCCTTCCTTGAATTTAAGCCTTCTTTTCTTCCATTTCTTCAGAAATTCAGCTTAGATATCTTTTGGTTACCTTAGACACCTATAAGTATTCAATATTCTTAAGTGTGTCTAAAATTAGAGAGCCTTGTCTCTTATTTATACTTTGCAAGTGGCTTCCTTAAAAACATCTTCTAGGTCACTTTGCCCACTTTCCTTATTTTAGGGTTAACCCACTTCTAATTTCTCCATTAAATTTATTATTTCAATAATTTATTTTGTATTCACTTTATTATTTACCTTCTAAAATCTCTTAATCCACTTTGACTACTTTGACCTTTTGGGGCTTCTAGATGACATATGAGGGTCCTCCAACTTCATAAGGCCATAACTCTCAAACCGTGAGGAGTTATGTGACATTCCACATACCACTAGAAATGGAATGACATGTAATATGCATATAGAATATTATTACCTTCAATAATATAAAAATTCATACCGTTATCCATCAAACAAACTTGGGTCCATTACCCAAACCTGGGTTCTCCAACTTCACATGGTCATAACTCTCTAACCGTGAGGAGTTATGTGACGTTCCACATACCACCAAAAATGGCATGAAAAGCACTATCCATATAGGATAGTTTCCCTAACAAATTCACTATCCTTCATATCATTATTCCACAATTAAGCACGGGTTCTCTTACTCCGCAAAGTGTCTTCCCGTGTGGGCTTTCACCATAAGGGGACCACTTTGGAGTTCATGCATCTTTACTTCTTATAAACCTTGACAAGACAATAATGAGTCATATTTACATCAAACAATCTTGGGTCCATTACCCAAACCTTTGTGTCGCGGGGCTTTCTTCAAGGGTTGACATCAATGACAACCAACCTTAATCAATAGTGTCTACATGATGTGGGACCTTCAGATACACAAAAAATTTGCCTTAAATGAGGACAATGCAATTTTTCATATCGGCTAAAGAAGGGAAAAAAATATAGATATCAAACTTTGGCAGGAAACAAAAATACCTCATTTGTCTCTGTAATATTTCTTCAATATCCAGATGAATGTTCGTCGGACTCAACTAGTTGGGATTGCATGTGCATAAGATTGTTCAGTCCAAAAAATGGGAAACATGGGAGAAAACCCCATATATCCCATGGCCCCAGTTATTTTCTATTGGGAACATATACCAGATGCAAGAGAAAACAAATGCGGCAACATCTTTTCTTTGTATGTCAAATTGTTTGGTGCAAAGGTTGATGCGTCTTGCTCTATGGAACCTTGTGGGAACTTACTTGCGGCCTGTTTGAAGTTTAGTTGGTTCTTGGTTGTGTGTTTCGTCAACCAATTTGTATATCGTGTAACTCCAACTATTGTTTGGAAGACACAGAACAATATAATTGAATTTTTTAGCTAGCTAGCCCGCAAATCCGCCTGATAATTTGTATGGCGCTCTGACACAAAGGTAGTATGTGGCTTGTTTTAGCAGTTTTCCTTGATCGATGAACTTTGTAAAATTAATCTCTTGGAATAATTTGAAATCAATGAATATATACTCTGTGAAGTTCAATTGTGCTATCATATCAACAAAAGGCCCTAAAAATTCAAATTCGTCGTTGTTTTGGCATTTTTGCTTAATCGATGAACTTGGTAAAATTCATCTGCTGGAATAATTTGAAATGAACAGATATATACTGTGTGAAGTAAAATTGTGATATCATATCAACAAGAGTCCCTTAAAATTCAAATTGGTCCTTGTTATGCTCGCGGTGATAAAATTTTAAAAAAACTCTTTTGTTTCCTTCATTTTAAAAAAAATAAGCGATTTAACATTCTTTGATAATTTTATGTAATTCAATTGTACAATATGAATATTTAATATTAATAATTTAGCATTTGAAAATAATGTTTTTATATAATGTTAGATAGGATGACCATCTGTAAACAATCGCAATCTTGAGCCTACCAATCCTGGAGTCCTGTCAATTTGTATGTCGCAGAACTCCGAGTGTTGTTTGGAGGACACTGGACAATAGAAGTGTAATGTTGAGCCAACCAACCCGCAAGTTCGTCTGTCCATTTGTATATCGAGGAAGTCTGGGTGTTATTTGTAGGACATGGAACAATAGAGGCTCAATTTTGAGCCCGCCATGCCGAGAACCCGCGATCCAAAAAGTGGCTAAGTATGGAATGAAGGATCCGTACATGCTCTATAAAATATCATGTCCATACTTTATAAAAGTGCATGTTTACTATGTATTGCTCATTTGTCGGAAACCTTTTATATCACTAGCCCGACCAACTTGTGCAAACTTTCTTGTCTAATTAAATTCTGCAATATCAATATTTAATATAAATAATTTAGTATTGAAAATAATGTTTTTAGATGATGTTAGATAGTTGATAGGGATTACCATCCATAAACAATGGCAATATTGAACCCACTAGCGCTGGAGTCAATCTGTCAATTTGTATATCGCGAAACTTCGAGTATTGTTTGGAGGACACAAAACAATAGAAGTGAAATGTTGAGCCAACCAACTTGCAGGTCCGCTTGTCAATTTGTATATCATGGAATTGTGGGTGCTATTTGTAGGGCACAGAACAATAGAGACCCAATTTTCAGCTCGCTAGCCTGAGAAATCGCGATCCAAAAAGTGGCTAAGTATGGAATGGCAGATCCGTACATGATCTATAAAAATTTCTTGTCCATACTTTATAACAATACATACTTAGTATGTATTAGTCATTTTTCGAAAAACTTCTAGGTGCGGAAGTTGGCGGATTCACGACTTCATATTTCACTTACTTTTATATCACCAGCCCGATCGACCGCTTCCCTGTTTGATATTGTAATAAACAAATATAAATTTCCCCAAGTCCAATTGTGCTATCACATCAACAAGAGGCCCTTAAAATTCAAATAGGTGGCAAGTCCTCTTGTCAAGTTGTATATCGTGGAAATGTGGGTGCTATTTTTAGGGCACGGAACAACAGAGGCCCAACTTTGAACCCGCCAGCCCAAGAACCCGCGATCCAAATAGTGGCTAAGTATGGAATGACGGCTCCGTACATGGTATATAAAATCTCATGTCCATAGTTTTTAGAAGTAGATCTTTAGTATGTATTACTTGTTTCCTCCTAATGTTGTTTAGAAGACACAGAACAATAGAACTATAATGTTGAGCGAGCCAGTCCGCAAGTTCGCTTGTAAATTTGTATATCGCGGGACTTTGGGTGCTATTTGTAGGATACAGAGCAATAGAGGCCTAGTTTTGAGCCCGCCAGACCAAGACCCGCGATCGAAAAAGTGCCCAAGTATGGAATGCAAGATTCGTACAAGATCTATAAAAACCTCATGTCCATACCTTATAAGAGTACATACTTCTACCTGCGGAAGTTGGCAAATTCACAACTTCAGGTTTCAATTACTTTTAGATCACCAGCTCGACCGACCGCTTCTCCATTTGATATTGTAAGAAACAAATATAAACTGGCCCAAGTCCAATTGTGTTATTACATCAACACGAGGCCCTTAAAATTGAAATAGTCTGGAACTCCACTTGTCAATTTGTATATTGTGGAACTCTGGGTGCTATTTGTAGGGAACGAAACAATAGAGGCCCAATTTTGAGCCTGCCAGTTCGAGAACCGATATTCCACATCATTTTTTAATTTTATGTAATTAAATTGTACAATATCAATATTTAATATTAATACTTTAGTATTGAAAATAATGTTTTTAGGTAGTGTTAGATAGTTCATAGGGATCACCATCCATAAACAATCGCAAGATTGAGCCCGTTAGCCATGGAGTCCATCTGTGAATTTGTATATGGAGGAACTACGACTGTTGTTTGAACGACATAGAACAATAGAAATGCAATGTTGAGCGAGCTAGCCCACAATTCTTCTTGTCAATTTGTATATCGCGGAACTATTGTGTGGTATTTGTAGCTAACAGAACAATAGAGGCCCATTTTTGAGCCCGCCAACCCAAGTACCCGCGATCCAAAGATTGTCTTAAGTATGTTATGCGGGAACAATGCATGCTCTATAAAATCTCATGTCCGTACTTTCTAAAAGTAGATTTTATGTGTTACTCATTTTTTTCGAAAAATTTCTTGGTAAGAAAGTTGGCGGATTCACGTATTCATATTTTAGTTACTTTTATATCACCAGCCCGATCGACCGACCGCTTCCCCATTTCATATTGTACAAACCTCATTGTCTAATTAAATTGTACAATATCAATATTTAATATTAATAATTTAGTATTCAAAATAATGTTTTTAGATAATGTACAATAGTTAATAGGGATTAGCATCCGTAAACAATCACGCTCTTGAGGTCGCCAGCCCTATAGTCCATCTGTCAATTTGTATATCGTGAAACTTCGAGTACTGTTTGTATGACACGAAACAAAAGGAGTACAATTTTGAGCGAGCTAGCCCGCAAGTCCATTGGCCAATTTGTATATTGTGGAAATCTGGATGCTATTTGTAGGGCACGGAACAATGGATGCCCAATTTAGAGCCTGCCAGTCCAAGAATCCACGATCCAAAAAGTGGCTAAGTATGGAATGTAGGATTTGTACATGCTCTATAACATTTCATGTTCATACTTTATAGTACATATTTAGTGTGTATTACTCATTTTTTCGGAAAATTTTTAGTTTCTCTTTTCTCTCTGCTTTCTCTTTTTGAATCATGGGTTCTTGCAAAGGCATGTTTAACATTGTTTTTCCATTGTTCCGCCGCTTGCAACTAGCAGCCGGACTTCCGCGATTTACAAATTAGAAAACAAACCCCCCTTCCATCTCGTATGCTTTCGCTTTCTGTTTACTTGGTCCTTTTTCCCAATGTCTCATACTTTTATATACAGAACTCGAATTTCAGCAATATACAAATTTGCCTCTTGCCATTGCACTTTCGTTGTTCCCCTATGCAAAAATAGCAGCCAAAATTCTGTGACATACAAATTGATGACCGATATCTGTCACTGAGATGCAATATGACCATTGGCCCTTCACGTGTCCTGGGTATATCTTCTGCCCTTTTTCTTTTGTAACCCGCCCGACCGCTTTTGATACTTAGGTATTTCTTGGAATCGGTTTCGCGGGTTGGCCAACACATGAAATGTACAATGCTTCATCACAATTCGTCATCACCTCTTCCTTTGTACTTGTTTCCAGATATGAAATAATTAAGCTTTAATGCTAGTAGTTCATCCTACAGGAATCGTTAAGATTGCCATTAACATCCAGAAGTCCGGAGAAGATTTGTCATTACTACGAATTAAAATAATATTTGCACTGAAGTATGTTATCCTTTCCAAATATTCATTTCAAACATAATAAAATTTGTTTTTGTGCACCAATGGGTTGGGGCCTTTAAGAAATTTCTAATTCTTAATCTCTCTTCACCGTCACCACGACCTTCACACTTCTTTCTAATTATGCAATTAGTGAGCTGTAATGGTGACAACTCATTCCGCACGAACCCTAGACATTGTCATTGATTAGCTAAAGGCTCGAGGAGATATTCCACTAATACGCATTAAACCATAATCTACGGAGGGTTATATTATCCCTCCCCGATTTTCATTTCAAACATCGTCTCATGCAAATGGAAATTCTCGTTAACTTGTAGCAGTAGTTCTGTCCAGATACAGTAAACACATTAGGGCATAATGGCTAGAGGTTCCACTATTCTAGGGAACATTCTTACTACTCATCTCCCTCCGCCCAGGAGCAAAAAAGGAGATGGTCCCTTGGTACACCGAGAGATATATTTCAAGCTAAAGAATTCGAAGGCAACCCTACCCGCTCAGAGAACCTGCCTAGTTGCACTCATGGCTGGCGCAGAGGTTGATGTCATTGACTCCGAGCTGGAAGAAGATGATATGATGGGCGATGATACGACAATGGATGATGGAAATGAAGAGACTCTTCCCACTCGTGCGGCCAAATTGAAATCAACCATAATGGACGGAACTTCGCGGCTCGGTGATGGTGGTCTTGACAACACCAAAAGGAGTTTCAGAAAATAAATCAATGCTGAATGCAATAGCCGCTTTGCAGTGCAAAAGTAGGAATTCTAGAGTTCCAAATTAGTTTGTTCTGGGTGGAAGAGTTTCACTATAAAGAAATGATATGTTGATTCTCCCAGTTCAAGCCAAAAAATTATTCACTTGTGGGACTACTGTCCTGTTCTCTGGATATACAATTAACATCTTCGAGAATTAGGTCCAAAACTCTGGCTACTGCAAGGCATTTTTCTACTAGTCATCTCCTTCCACCTAGAATGGACTAATTTGGGCCTCTGAAATTGCACGTGCAACCTGTGTTCCTGAATTTTTTTCGACTATGCAGAGGCGGTTTCAGTTAAGGGCTATTCCATTTGCCGTGCAACTTTTTTCGTCTTCTTCCTCATGGGAAGCTTATGAAAACTATCAATTTCACCACAAGATGATTCATCGAGGAGAAAACTTCAAGGATCCTGCATACTGCGGATCCTGTGCTTGTGTTTGTGGCAGATACGCTCAATGTTTTGGCCCAAAGAACTGGGTCCAATTTGTAAAGATAAATGTACAATAGTCAATGTTTTTCTTATTTTTTAAAATGGATTTTCTATTAAAACAATTTTCCTTGGAGTCTTCGTTGTTGCTTCTTTTCTAGATTTAACGCTTGTTCTCATTGGCATGGTTAGGAGCTCTCGTAGTTCTTTGATATTGTGTTTACTTAGGTTATTTTTTGTAAGATGGAACATCTAACAATTATATGACAATGTATTGTGTCAATCCACCAACCTTTTATGCAAACAAAAAATGGATTGCACATGGTTTCTAACCAATGTTCAATTCTATTCGTAGTGCAGATAGACCATAGCAATACCAATGTACAATCTTGCAGCAAAATCATTATTCTTGTTTCTAGAAATGCAGTTATTAAGTTTTAATGCTAACAACCCATAATGCAAGAATTTTAATACTTAAGTTAATATGTTACAGTCATGAAAAAATGTATCAAGAACACGGTTACACCCACACGTTCCAATAAAATCTAATCTTCAACAAAGCATTTGCTGGAAATTAGTAGAAAATGAAGTTTAATAGTTAAGTTAATATGTTACAGTCATGGAAGAATGTCTCAAGAACATACTTACACACACAAGTTGCAATAAAATTTAATCTTCAACAATGCATTTGCTGACAATTAGTAGGAAATACTGGTTTTGCAACAATGGGGCTTCTTTGAAACCAATTCGCGCTTACAAAAATTTCCCTCTGCCTTTCTATTTTCCCACTCTTTCATTCCCTATAGTTTCTCTTCCTGGTTACTTAATCATTTTTTTTTCCAAAAATCCTTGCTGTGCGGCTCAGTAGATTCACACGTTTCCAATGAGTGCTTTCCCTTTCTTTAAATTGGCCCTCTATTGTTCTGTTTCCTATAAGTAGCACCCAGAGTTCCGCGATATACAAATTGACAGGTGGTCTTGCACGCTAGCTGGGTCAACATTGCACTTCTACTTTTTCGTGACCTCCAAAAAGCATTCAGAGCTCCATGATATACAAATTGACACACGGGCTCCAGGGCTTATGGGTTCAACATTGCCTTTGTTTACGGATGGAAAAGTGATAAAACGAGCCATACCACATTTGCGCCACATAAGCTATATTAAAGGGCAAAAAATTTCCTCTATAGTTTCGTGGCCTAAAAAAAGCACCCACAGATCCGCACTATACATATTGATAGCCGAACTTGTGGGTTGGCTGGCTAATAAAATACCTTGGAGTTCCACGATATACAAATTGAGAGACGAAGCATACAACCAAGAACCAAGTAAACTTGTAGATCGTATTCCTAGTCACTATTTTCTGTGGCCGCCAACTTCACACTTCTTTCCAAGTATATATCTTGGCACGAAAATGAGATATCTGTTACAGATGTGAATATATTGGTCCTTGTTTTTCGTCTTCTATACTTGGCCAAATATTTGTTTCTCTTTTCCCTAAACTTTCTCTTTTTCGTCACTTATTCATTTTTTTGAAAATGTATGGCTGCGCGCGTGGGCGGACTTGCGGGTTCACACTTGCACTCGTGCTCTTTTATCGCGACATTGTCTGACGTCTTCCCCATTCCATACCTAGACACTTCTCCGAACACGAATTCCCGATAGGTGGGCTCTAGATTGGACTTTTGTTGTTCCATGGCCTATGAATAGTACCATCACTTCTGCGATATACAAATTTACAACCGGACTCAGATCATACCCTCTTCCGTATTATGGTCCACCTATCATGCCCTCTTCCATGGTATACATTTTGCACTGAAAACTTCTGAGAAATACAATTTAATCATCAGTTCCTCACGTCTTTTGTGGAACTATTGACATGCCATTTTGAAGCCTGTCTGTTCGCTTTCCTTACTTTGCCATTTCTTTGAATTTCTTTGGCGGATCGTCGGTTTGGCGGGTTGAAGAAATATTCAGTTCCTAGTCATCGTTTCTTGTGCCCGCTCCCCTTTGCAATTAGCGATTACCAAATATATATAAGATATTATTTCTAGGCATGCAATTAGCAAGCGTTAATTTCAAACATCATGGAATGTCATTTGCGCATCACCGGGTTGGTCCCTTCATGAAAACTTCAATCCTTGCTTCTGAGAATGAGTCTTCCTGACCATTTCCCTATTCCATACTTAGCCACTTTGTCAGATTTTTTCAAAAATACAAACTAGCCGTTGAATTTCCCCGTCATGATCTCTTCTGTTTTACACATTTTCCAGTGAAAAATTCCGATACATAAAATTTGACCGTGTAACACTCACCTCTCCTGAGTATCCCCATAACCATTTTTTGAATCTCGTCCGACCCCTTTTCAAACCTCCCCATTCTTTCCTTTCTCTTTTCCATCTCCGTCACCTTCGCACTTGTCTATAATAAAACAATTTTTTTTTTATTTTTATATATATACATATCTTGTTTCTAAATATGCAATTATTGACATTTAATTCCAACAGGTCATCATGCAGGAACCATATAGATTGTCATTGATGGGTGAAAGGCTCGAGGAGATCTCCTATTAATGCGCATTAAACCAAGATATGCATGGGGTTATATTATCCCTTCCGAATGTTGATTTCAAAATCATGAAATGTTGTTCGCACGTCGTGGCCTTCACACGTTCACGAAACCTCCAATCCTTAATTGCTCTTCGTCATACCCACCACCTTTTCATTTCTAAATATGCAATAAGTAAGATTTACTTCTAACGGTTCATCATGCACCACCAATACATATTTTCATTAATCAGCGAAAGGCTTGAGGATCTTTCCCATTCATAATCATTTAACCAAGATTTAGCGGAGAGTTACATTATCAGCTCTAACTGTTTATTTCAACCATCATATGCAACAAACTAATGTTCTCATAAACCTATGGCATCAGGTCAACAACAGTTTTGTGGAGATACAATGAACATCTCCAGGCGCGAGGACTAGAACTTCCAGTGGTCCAGGGCATATTCTTATTACTCAACCTTTGTCGTAGAGAACCAAGTAATTTGGACCTCTGGGATTGCTCGTGCAAGCTGTTTCCCTGAGGTTTTTGACTATAAGGACCTTGTCTCTTGGTGCGTCGATAAATTTGTTTCAGACAAAAGAATTATTCCACTATGGGACCGCTCTTCTGTTTCTTTGTCACCTCGGGTCTTCTACCAGATGCTAAGATTGTTGGAGCCAACATTGATGTTCAAAGAAGAAGATTGAAAACAGTTCCTAGCAAAGCATAATAATGGTTTAGACCTCTTGCCCCATTTATTGGAAAACTTGCTTCTACTTCCTGAAGATATTACAAGCTTCTAGGTTAGTTCATTTAGAAATCCATTTCACAAAATTGCCTGGCTGTTTACAAGAATAACGGGACAGGAGTTTACAACAACTATTTCTCGGATGGCTCTTTATATTTTGTATTTCACAGTCGACGAACAAGCCATTTTTTATTGGGGAAAGTTAATTTCCCATGAAATATGTTCCCAATTGTCAAGCTTCAAAAGGGAAAAGAAATTTTATATGTCGTCCTATTGAGTTTTTGCAATAGCGCACTCCTATCGGTTTCCACAACTATCTCTGTCCAAGAATGTCAACTGCGAATTCCACCTAGTAATGTTTTGGTACTAGGCCTTGTGGAAGCACAAGGCTTCCCACTGTTTTTATGAGGTTTTTAATGGCTTCGTGTCTGTTTTCAAAGTTTTGTTGTTAGGAGAAGATGCTCCCTCCATATCTGAACAGGCAACCAGTTTTTTGGACAGGAAGGGGACACTTGAACATTTGGATAATTACACTATCATATGATTTTTTGGCTCCACGGAAAAACCTGCTCTCCTTCCATGTCACATTATAGACATAATGTTTGTTGCAGAAGTAGCATGGAAATACAACTACTGGTTGCATCTGTTGCAAAAGAAGAAGAAAAAAAAAATTCATTCCTCTACCTTGGAAAGTAGGGGAGTTCATGTTTAAAAACATAAAAAAAAATGATGAATTCACATATCATTCTTTCATCTCCAACCTGATATATGATGAATTCATACGAGGGTTCGACCCCTATAATATTTTTCGACAACATTTACAAACACTTGGCCTTGACGATTGCTTTTAAAAAAAACACCTTCCCGAAAACAGAGACAGTGGCGACAACGCTCCTGCCTCTGGTGCCGACGACGTAGACATAGTCTAAAGCTACACTAAATCGTAAACACAACAGGGGAAAGGCCCCAGTGACAAGAGTGTTCAATCATAAATTAACACTCCAAAAAGTACGACATCCTGAAGCATCGCTCCAATGGCCCACCACAACAACAAAGACACTCATAGTTCTTCAAATGGAGGAGGATATAATGACCTCCTCACTCTAAAATTGATAGTTCTCACAAGATTCCAATAGAGAAGAAGAGAAAAAAAAATGTGGGGTAGGCAGAAGAGCCGGAAATTCAGAGTGAGAACATGGAACTTGACACTGATCTGGATAGCATGCTTCACTTCCTTGATCAACCTGGAGATGCCATCCACCATAGCCATCCAATGAACATATTTGTTACCAAAAATTTTAATGAAGATCAATCCTTCGTGTTCTAGAGCATTGTTTTTCATAGCCAGTCCAAAAAATTGATAATTGAGAAAAAAGACATTAAAAATGAAAAAGGAAAATCTCGTTCATAGGTTGACCTTACCAACATGCGGCTGTCCCAAATCTTTCAAATTCACACCGTGAGCGGAGAAGAACTCCATGATTCCATTGGAGGCATTGAGACCGATAATTCCAGACTGAAGGACCGATTCAAGGAATTGGAAGAGGCTTTCATTCCTATGCCATTGCTTGTCAATCCTTTGGCAATAGCCATGCATTCCACCCCTGCAGCAAACGTAAAAGAATACTCCAACCTGCTTGCATCCTGTAGAGAATATGTGGAGAATAATATACTTTGGAGAATGGAACTGGTTACCAAGGCATGGAAAACATCACAAACCATCACTTCCCTTGGAACCAGGGCACATACTTTGCTCGAACATTTGCAGGCGGAGTTAAAAGATGAAAAAAATTGTTTTTGAGAACGGTCCTTCCTTTTTGCACCCTTGTCAACAATATGACAGAAACAAAAAGAAGAGAACAAGATCTTCCATCCAAAAACCGAATCGGTCAATTGAATGCATGTTGGAAATAAAAATTGAAGAACCTGCATCTCATTGTTCAGTCATGTGAACAAGCCATATCGAAGAAAGATAAATTATTCACAAGGATGTCAAAAATAGACTTAGCCGAAAAAACCGACTTCCAAGACCCCGACTTAATCGCAAAATCCTTGCCCTTAACTATGCAAGAGTTCGATAAAAAGGTTGCTATATTTAAGGCCTTGTCTCTGGAAAAGTTTTACAACATCCTTCACTTTGATCAAGCTCACGTCGACGACTGACTAGTCAAATATTCAGTAAAGAATGAAGAAATTCATCAGGCTCTTTGTAATATTTCTATCGACTTTCGAGAATTAGAAAACGATATTTTCAACATAAAAATATGGAATGATATCAACGTTGCCCCAATGAGAAGCTAGATTGAATAATGGCTCGAAAGGCAATTGAAGCAGGCCGCCGACAAAAGGCAACAGGCAGTTTCCAGGATTCCAGTAGTCGTCGACGACATCATTGAAACCGCATTCGTCGGCGACATCAATGAAACAACGAATGCAAGAAAATAGCCAAAGGGCACATATGTACCCTCACTGTAAGTCTACTCATCGCATCCTACTTTGTTTATCAACCCAGTTATTCCACTTTCTTAAATAGAGATGTGTAGGCAAACACTTATGCCTTTCAATTTATTTTTTTTGCAGGTATTGCACTCTATCTTCTTTCTATAGTCCCGTTTCTTGTACATATTTATCTAATGGTCCGTGGGAGCCCCAATCCCAGTCTACATGAAAAACGCATTGAAATTCAGATTTATATGTAACAAACTTGAATTTTTTTGTATATTTCAAAATTTCAAGTAGTATGTAACAAACTTTTATTTTTTGACATACTTCAAATAAAAATGTTTTCTTAACTCCTTTTAAATTTATGTCTTCATACAATTTTATCTTTCACCAGTGTATATCACAAATGCATTTAATTTTTTTTATGTAACAAACTTTTGTTTTTTCATATATTTCAAAATAAATGGTGGTCTACATGCCAACTGTCATTTACTTATGCCCCATGTTCACAAATGCATTTAAATTTTTATATGTAACATACTTTTATTTTTTATATATTTTAAAATAAATGGTGCTCTACATGTTAAGTGTCATTTACTTATGCCCCATGTTCCGTGATATACATGTTGCACACAACATTTCCATCATATACATTTCAAAATTTCCAGTAGTATGTAACAAACTTTTATTTTTTTACATATTTCAAATATAATTGTTTTCTTATCTCCTTTTAATTTTAGGTCTTCATACATTTTTATCTTTCACTAGTCCATATGGAAAATGCATTTAAATTTCCAAATTTTTTCTTCCACTGCCAACAGATTTGTAGTTTGTGATATACTTTCAAAAAATAAATGGTGCTCTACATGCCAAGCGTCATTTACTTTTGCCCCATGTTTTGTGATATACATGTTGCACACAACATTTCCATGATTTACATTCTGCACCAAACACTTTCGTCATTTACAATTCGACCCCATTTTCCACAGCCATGCAGCCTTGTGAACAAAAGTTATTTTATTTTGTTGTAACTTTTTTCTCATTCACAATATGCTATCTTGATTCTACTTCATCTATATTTCTCAAACCTTAACCAAAATACTATCCATTTTCTCTAATAGATATGTGATAATCTAGGTTGTATGGGTGTGGGGTTGTGCTAGAATCATTCGTTGATATAGTTTTGGATGGTTCACCCTATCTTGGCCTGCTTAGTTTGTCTTTCTTTCTTCCCTACAATAATGCAATAAAGGTTCCTGCAGGAGCGATTAGACTAAATGCTTAAACCTTAACCGAAATACTATGGAGTATTTGAGTTTACTCTACATATATTCCCCCCCTTCCTAGATTTTTCACTCTCTAGTTAATATATATGTAACATAAATGTAGTGGTGTAAAACTATTTCAAAATTGTTTGTATGGAATGTAGGTTTATTCAACTTTAAGGACCCTTTAAATAGACTTGTAAAAATAATATCATTTTTTCACCAATACTATTATTAACAAAAGTTATTTTATTTTGTTGTAACCTTTTTCTCATTCACAATATGCTATCTTGATTCTACTTCATCTATATTTCTCAAACCTTAACCAAAATACTATCCATTTTCTCTAATAGATATGTGATAATCTAGGTTGTATGGGTGCGGGGTTCTAGTAGAAGCATTCGTTGTTATAGTTTTGGATGGTTCACCCTATCTTGACCTGCTTAGTTTGTCTTTCTTTCTTCCCTACAGTAATGCAATAGAGGTTCATGCAGGAGCGATTAGACTAAATGCTTAAACCTTAACCAAAATACTATGGAGTACTTGAGTTTACTCTACATATATTTTTCCCTTCTTAGAGTTTTCACTCTCTACCTAACCTAATATATTGGACCCATACTCGTTTTATACTCAAATAAATACAACAATTTTATATAGTTAGTTTTGTCATATATGAAGTTATTTTCTAATTTATTTGTTTTTTTTCATCATTATGGGTACTTCATCTAATTTATTTAGTGTTTCTTTAGTCATTTTGGGCAAACTAATACATATTTAAGTGTTATAAAGAAAAGAGTACATTGAATGGATGAAGCCATAACTTTTTGTTTATACAAAACCAAATTTAGTAAATTGTGATCTTTTAGAAAAATAATTATAAAGCCATCAAAATTCAAAACTTTGATAGATGTACAAATTATAATAATTTGAATTTGAATTTCAAATTTAGTTTTAACGAAAATAAAAAATACCAAGTAACCATAAATTTTGTAATACCAAATATTTTATATGGATGAAATTTAAAGTTAGATTAAGAATGGTAATAAAAATCATTGATAAGAAAAAATTGAACTATTACAAATATTTTACCAAAGTTAGTAAAATATTTGTAATAGTTCAACATTCTGGGATTTGAACGCAAAACGCTCCCAACGAAATACTTGGGAATCCCCTTGATAGACATAGCTTGCAACATGGCAACGTGGGAAGGAGTGATCAACAAACTACAAGAGAGGGTAAAAAATTGGACTTAGAGAGCTCTCAACCTGGAAGGGAGGCTTACCCTCACCAAAGTAGTCCTACAAGCAATTTCGACGTATATGATGTCAGTGTTCCTTGCTCCCAAATGAATACTTCAAAAGATAAGAGCCATTCAAAGAGATTTCCTATGGAAAGGTGATGAAAATAAAAATAAATGGGCCCTGGTAGCCTGGGAGAAGGTTTGTCGCCCAAAAGGCAAAAATAGCCTGGGGTTACAAGACCCACAGGTAACCATCGAAGCCTACAGGGAAAAACTCTGCTGGAGATGGGTCAAGGACAAATCAGTACCATGGGAAAACCTTTGGAAGGCCAAGTATGCCTCGAAAATCAATGATCAAGACCGAATTAGACTCATGGGCACAAGGGAGGGATCAACCATTTGGAATCTCGCCTGGCGCAACAAGAACTGGATTAAAAAACATAGCTTCTGGGAAGTAAAAAATGGTCAAAATGTCAGATTCTGGGAGGACGCATGGCAACAAGAACCGATAATGGAAAATCTGGATAGGGAGGAGCTCCAACAGGAAATAATTGCGCAAGGCAAAACAACAATCCATCACTAGTGGAAGCCAATAAATGATAGCGACAGATGGAGAACCTAGGACAAACTTGATCCACAAAATAGAGACTATATCGCAACTCTAGCGAAAGAGGTGGAAGAGGAATTGTGGAAAAGGAAAATTGCAATCTTAGAGGACGAGGACCAATTAAGGTGGGGCAGGGAAAATGGGGGGGAATTCAACTTAAAAGAAGCTTGGTTTTACATCGCAGACCGGATTCCAGAGGACCCGATGCAATAGTGGGGAAATATTTGGAGCAACCCCCAATGGCCAAAAATCAAAATGTTTAAGTGGTTAGTTCTCCACAACCGAATGTTAACCTGGGAAAACCTCAGGAAAAGGGGTTAGATAGGCCCTTCTCGGTGCCACCTCTTTCAAGCTAAGGAGGAAACAACCAATCACCTCCTCGATGAGTGTAGTTACACAGTAGAGCTATGGGATTGGGCAGCAAGCATCTACCGACATTCCAATCGAATCAGGGGAAACATCACCGTAACCATCAACAATTGAAAATAGAGCTACAACGAAAATGAATTGGTGAACCTCTGTTGGAACCTAACACCGGGGATGATCATCTGGGAAATATGGAAGGAGAGGAATCGATGCATCTTCAAGAATGAAAGCCTACCAGAGGGAAAGCTCAAGGATGCAATTATCTCACAAATATGAGAAACGGTGCAGACCTGCAACTGCAAGAAGGAAATAACGCAACTCACAGATCAGGACTCTTGCATCATGGAGTTCTTTCACCTAAAAGATGGATGCAACAATGCAACAGTAGGATGGGATCCACAAATCCAACTAGGAGACTGCAACTGGACCCCCGCTCTGTTAGGGTTCCTCAAATTAAATTTTAAAATATTGTATTTATAGTATTTTTATAAATAATATAAAATTTTATAAATTATAAATATTATATTTGGAAAGTTGAAAGTATAATATAAATAATAGGTAAGGATGGATACAATTTTCCAATATCATATTGCAATCTAGTTACCTATATCACATTGTTAGTTAGCTAGTTAGCTCCCTCACATTGTTACCAATATCAACAATAATCCAAGAGCTTATTTATTGTTTTGTTGTTAAGATTGATATGAATATAAAGATTAATTTTCATTGTGTGTTATGTTTTATACATTTTATGTTATAAATTAAAAAAAAAAATTAAATTTGTTTTTAATAAAGTATATATAAGAATTTAAAAATCATTTTTTAAAAACATTGTGTAGGTTGTCTAGTATACAAATGTAATAATAAATATTAATGATAAGGTAGGATTCATATTAATGTATAGATTAATATAAAAGTGTTTGGTGCCTATTGTGAGAGTCATATATTATGTATAAATGTTTTTTTCCTGGAGCAATGTTTGATCGTCCATTTCTTCATTTTATTGAGATTTAACCCTACCATATTGGAACTCATTGGATATATAGTTTATCATTTTTGAACTCCTTTGATAGATAGTTTAATCGATTGAGGGCTCCTTGATTAATATATTTAATCACAATATGTTCTTAATTGAGAGTAACAATAATTAATGATATCCTAAATAAAAAGATGCTTGACCACCAAAAAAAATGATTTAATTTCAATCTAAATTGAAGTTGATCTTTGATTTCAATCTAAATTGAAGTTGATCAAGAATTGAGATTGACCAAAATTGAAGTTATTGTTGATCGATTTTAACATCCAACATGTAATTGTTTAAGGAGCAAAGTAATTATCATCTTGAATACAATTTACCCCTGATCAAAATAGATCAAAACTGAGCTAATCCTTGATTGACTTGAGTATAAATTTGTACATTTCTGTGATATATTTATGTGTCCCCAATTAAAATTTTCACATAGGTTTGTCAATCCATCATTATCTTATTTATATTGACTTGAGTTCAAATTTGTATATTTCTATAATATTTTTATTTGTCCCCAATTCAAATATCCACTGTCAATCCATCATTATTTGATTTCTAATATTGTTGAAGTATTCTCTACTTCATTGTGAGTCGTTCCTTGTGCTACTTTTAAAACTTGTTTAATTTTCCTTATGCTATCTTCCAACTTTAAAAAATTTATTCTCGTTTAATAAGTTGAGTGTCATCTTCCACCTCTAGAAACTTTAGTCATTTCCATTGACATTTCTAGGCCCTTAAAGCTATGAGTTTTTAAAAATTATTCATAATTACTCCAATCAAATTTTAATTTTAGATAAGGTGGAATTAGTAAAATTCACTTATATGGAACAATATCTTGTAGAGTGGTCATCAAATAAGATCGATATAGTTTGAATACCTAAATTCCATAATATTACTTAATAATGTTTAGGATACTATGCTTAATTGGATATAGTCTCGATGATATACCAAGAAATCTTATTGTATGTTGATCCATCTTTTTTATCTTTTATATAGTACAGTTTCAACGATATTTCCAAGGATCTTATTATATCTTTGATGAACAAGCGGGTATCACATAAAACTATAACTACAATACAACCACAATTGAAAGCATATAGTATGTCTAAAAAGAATTTTAGGCCAAAAAAATATTTTCCAAACATTTATAACATTCATTAATAAAACCCAAAGCATATAATATGCCTAAAAGGAATTTTAGGCCAAACAATATTTGCCAAACATTTATAACATTCATTAATAAAACATAGGTAAGTAGTCAATTAAACAAGTATTGGATATCTTGTTTACAGGATGAAAGAAGTCAAAACAAAAACAAAATGAAATGAGAAACATTCCAATTTCAGTGGAATATAAGCCAAGTTTCCACTAGTAATAAAACCTAGGAAATCTTTCAAGAAAAAGAAAGAAAAAAAAATTAACACAAGCACACTGAAACCACAACTTTGAACATACGACTAAACCTAATATAGGCAGTTGATGAACCCTAAAACCTTAGCATAGCACCTTGCAATCTTCAATAACATTTGTTGACAGATAGAAACCCTACATCTACAATGACATTTGTTCGTCAATAGAAACCCTGCATCAACAATGACATCTATTTTTTTTCTCAATACCCAAAAGCTAATCGATATTTTTAAAAGGGGAAAAGCAAATTTTAACTTGTGTTCCAAAGGATACTTTGAAAATGGAAGTCCACATTTGAATCCATAACCATCGCCTTTCAAAACCTGGGATCCCCTTCTACTAGTAACCGTTGGGGAAGGAAAAGGGTTAACCTCTCATCTCCACCTCTATCAATTAAACCAATGAAGAATACATTACCAAAGGAAATAGAGATAAGTATCCTCAATTCCTTCTCTAATAATTTTATGCTATGGAATGAACAATTGAGAGAACAATTAAACATTGAAAATCTATCAATTCGAATGAACTTTATTTGAAAGTCACATATGACCATGAAGGCCATGGGTCATCCTTGTGTGAAATAAGTATCGAATCACTCTGGAAGTGGAATTGATATGGCCTACAAGACCAAAATGATGAGTGTATCAATTCCCTCAATATGACCATGTGGACTATAGCCTGTTGACATTTAATGTATCCATTCCCTCAATATGACCATGTGGAATATAGCCCATTGACATTTACTTGCCAAGTTGAATGACCATCCCACCCTTCCATGAGCATTAGGTGGTGAACCCTAGTTGAACCTTAAATGAGCATGTGTTGAAAATACATCTCATTTCAACATACACATAGTCTACATTAGATTTCAGCCTCCTATAAAGATACAACAACCATACAACTGTTCTTTATGAACATAAACACTAATAGACTAGTTCTGAAATAAAATAGCAGTGGAAATAACTCATATATCAGCAGGAAAAATCACACATTTGACACTAGAAATTTCTGGGCAATGCCCCTGGAAAAACCCAACATGGGAAAACTAGTTCAAGGAGATTTTATTATTGAGCTTTAGGAAATATTTTAGAGTTTACAGTAGCATTAATTTCAACATTAAATACAGAACTTATCTTAGCCTCCTTGCACAACAATCTTCTCGAAAACAGTGCCAAAAACTGCCTTGAAAAATGTGCCTCTGCTGTATGGCCTATACGACCTAGTATAGTCAGCACCAGCTCTAAATCTGCCTCGAGAATCATGCCTGGGAACTGTTGTTTTGCACAGACCTCTGCTGTACGGATTTCTCATAGCAAGGTGCTTTGGAAATTGTGCCAAACTTCTCTTGAATGGCTGCCTCGATTTCTGTTCCTCCCTCTTGTTGTACGACCAACATTAAATGTTGTATGAACTTCACAAATATTTACTGTACGGACTGATATAAATGCTAAAATTTACCCAGGGATGCGTGCCAATCCTCTCCTAGGGATGCGTGCCTATCCTCCTTGTTGCTGCCCTCTTTCCTCGAAGCTCAATCTCTATTGGGATGTGTGACTCTTAACCTTCCCACTCCTCTCCTCAAAGTGTGCGCCCTCTTTCTCCTAATGAGCTGCCTTTAACCAATTTCGAATTGTAACTCCTCTAACCCTTGAGCTCCCTTAAGTGACTCTTCACTTACCCTTGAGATCAACGGTCACGACTTAATCATTCGTTGAGATCACTTTAATTAATAAAGTGAACTATAACATCATAAAGTCACTTTTACATTTCGAAATTTAAAGACCCAACTTTATAAAAAAACACATTATAAAGTTACTAGGAAAATATTTTCTTGGTCACTTCCGCATGTTGAGCACTGCCAATGTAGAAGTACCTCCAAGCTACCAAATCTCAACATTCCCTCTTAGCGAGAGAGGTACTTCTGGTATCACCACCAGAATCTGTCTCCATCTCATCAGCTGCCATAACTGCTCCCTCTGTACTAGAAGTTTCTGCTCCCTCTGAACATGAAGCCACTACTCCTACTGCACTGGAAGCCTCTGCTGCTACCTCCGCTGTACCATGAACTGAAGACATGATCCTAGGAGACTGCACACTCTCCTGAGCATCCAACTGTGTCGACTCATGCCTGTTGAGTTCCTTGAGAGTCCCGAAAGAAGACGGAGTGCCATGTATCAACTCTCTCTCCTGTGCTACCTACCAACTCTCTGACACAGAATCTGAGTCCAAAAATCCACTGGACTCCAATACAGGTCTACCTAACAACCTGTACAACCTCTCATACCTGACACCAAGCATTTCTACTGTGTCAGCAGTTTCTCCCACATGATACAAAAACACATGGTCAATGTTGAAAACAACTCCAAAACCACTCTCATCCAAAGCTGACACTGAGAGAAAATTAATTGTCAACTCTGGAACATATAACACCTCGCCAACCTCTAGAAGACCTCTTGATTCTAGTTGGAATCTCATGCTTCCAACCCCCTTTACTGCATGTTGTGGGCCGGCTCCACAATTCACACTACAGTCTGAGTCTATCTCTGTAAGATCGAGGAAAACTGACCTCAACCCAGTCAAGCAAATACAACAACAAATCACTTGCTGTCCCAAGTGCCAAAATGTTGCCCATTGAACTTCAGAGCACAAGCTCTGATACCATGTTGAAAATACATCTCATTTCAGCATACACATAGTCTACATTAGATTTCAGCCTCCTATAAATATACAACAACCATACAACTGTTCTTTATGAACATAAACACTAATAGACTAGTTCTGAAATAAAATAGCAGTGGAAATAACTCATATATTAGCAGGCAAAATCACACATTTGACACTAGAAATTTCTAGGCAATGCCCCTGGAAAAACCCAACATGGGAAAACCAGTTCAAGGAGATTTTATTATTGAGCTTTAGGAAATATTTCAGAGTTTACAACATCATTAATTTCAACATTAAATACATAACTTATCTCAGCCTCCTTGCACAACAATCTTCCCGAAAACAGTGCCAAAAACTGCCTTGAAAAATGTGCCTCTGTTGTATGGCTTGTATGACCCAATACAATCAGCACCAGCTCTAAATCTGCCTCAAAAATCGTGCCTAGGAACTATTGTTCTGCATAGACCTCTGCTGTACGGATTTCTCACAGCAAGGTGCTTTGGAAATCGTGCCAAACTGCTCCTGAATGGCTGCCTCGATTTCTGTTCCTCCCTCTTACTGTATGACCAACATTAAATGTTGTACAGTCTTCACAAATCTTTACTGTACAAACTGATATAAATGCTGAAATTTACCTAGGGATGCATGCCAATCCTCTCCTAGGGATGTGTGCCTATCCTCCTTACTGCTTCCCTCTTTCCTCCAAGCTCAATCTCTCTTGGGATGTGTGACTCTTCACCTTCCCACTCCTCTCCTCAAAGTGTGCGCCCTCTTTCTCCTAATGAGATGCCTTTAACCAATTTCAAATTGTAACTCCTCTAATCCTTGAGCTCCTTTAAGTGACTCTTCACTTACCCTTGAGATCAACGGTCACAACTTAATCATTCGTTGATATCACTTTAATTAATAAAGTGAACCATAACATCATAAAGTCACTTTTACATTTCGAAATTAAAAGACTCAACTTTATAAAATCACTTTATAAAAAAACACATTATAACGTCATTAGGAAAATATTTGCTTGGTCACTTCCACATGCTGAGCGCTGCCAATGCAGAAGTACCTCCAAGCTACCAAATCTCAACAACATGCTCTCTCTCTTCATGTCACCCTAGTTTCCTTAAATGATCATATTCTCTCCCTTCATGTCAAGAGGTGGGTAACCTTTGGGTGTAATTAATGCAATCTTTGAACAAAAATATAAAGATACATACATATACATATACATATACATGGTAGGGTTCATAAAATCATCTCAAAAATTATTTTATTTTGGCAAAGTATTTTGAAGTGCAGTGTTTAGATTTTGGGGTGTAATAGTTTAGCAAAAACAATTTAAATTATTTTATTTTGGCAAAGTATTTTGAAGTGCAAGTGTTGTTGATATATTTTGGGGTTTAACAATTTAGCAAAAAAAAGAAATGAATAAGAGCACTAACTTTAACAAGTTTAAGTGCATTTAGCCTTTCATGCATTTCACTGTCACTGTTTATAACTTAAAAAATGTAATTGTTTATAACTTAAAAGATGTGTTGGAGACGAGATGTATTGTTTAACAAATTTAAATTTAAAAATGAAAGTAGTTGTATTGGAGACAAGATGTATTATTTAACAAATTTAAATTAAAAAAATGAAAGTGTAAGTGCATTTAAATTTTCATGCATTTCACTGTCTATGTAACTTAAAAAAAAGTTAAGTGTAAGTTACTTGTAGTTCACACATGTGTTGGAGACAAGATGTATTGTTTATGTGCAAACACCGTAAATTGCAAACAACTAATTATTAACTTTAGGCTTAATTTGGAATTGTGATGAGAGTATGGGAAAGTACCCATGTGATGAGATTGATGACATGAACTACATGGGGAGAGGTGTATGAGAGGATCCTCTCATCAACTTATTGAGGTATGGGTTGAGGACAATGAGTCTTGGGAACATGTGAGGGAGTCAAGGCTTGCAAAAAATAAGGAAAAATTTTAGTAGAAGGAGGAGCTGAGTTTTGGGGGAAGGAGGGGAGAGAAAAAATAGATTTTTTAGGCATCCAATAAGAGTCAACCATAGTAGGTGAAAGAATAGTCAAGAAAAAGAAGTTCTTGCCACCATAAGTAGAGTTGGAAATTTGGGAAATCAATGAGTTACATGACTGCAGATAGGACCTTGTTGGGCACACAGAGAAGAGCATAGAAGGGGGAGACTTATGAGGGATTGTGTAGCAGGAAAGGGAGTTCTCTCCTTGTGTTGTGTGGGGCAAGAAATGGGGTGCCCAAGATCTATTTGTTGTTCCTGAGAACTTAGCAGATTGTTACCAGGGGATTAAATTATGTTTTGAGTTGATTCATTGCTCGGAAAATTCCGAGGAGTGTAAATTTCTCTCTTGTGCTATGATAGCCTAGCTATGGGGTGGCATGTTGCTAAAAAATTGATATGCAACAATGCCTGCCGTTGGGTGGAAAATCGCTCACCCTCAATTAGTTTGCTTGGACAAAAAATTTTAAATAAATAAGTATTTCATTCTTGCTTTGCAAAAATTCATATATGTAGTTGTATCAGGTGAAACTGCATGAGATGTACAGAAAAATAAATTTTAATGGTCATATAACTATATGGTTGTAGCATTCTATGATTCCTGAGTGTAAGGACTATTTATTTTGTCGGTTTGTGGAGTGAGAAATGATGGGCTGGTCAAAAGAATTGAAGAAGCGTAAATTTTGTGTTGCCTATGTGCAAGGATTCAATCATCTTGTTGGTTATATATATTGATATTCATATCTCCTTGAATGCATATATAGTGGTAGTGTGCTTAGAGTTCTAAAATAAAAGGTTTAATTTATGGGAATGAAAACTGTAAATGTTGTTTTCCCTAAATTGTTGAGATTAAGGAACCCAATTAATTAATTATGACATAAACTATATAGAATTGTATTCTGGGTTTGATTGCTATGTGAAACCTCATAAAATTTGATACAGTTAACTGGTGCTACATGTGCCTTGTAAAATTTCAGTTAATGGAACCCCGATTGCCCTCAATAATATTTCTCTCACTCCATTCACTCACTCTAAATTCTAGGTATGAATGGATATTGAAGGATGGTGTTTATTAGCAATTGGACACCCTTGAAACTTCTTTACAACATCCTTGAAGAGCTTCCCTCGAGATATAAATCACCTTCTGCGTACATCTTGAAGTAAAATCATGTGGATTGGTTATAAGATCCATTTAGTCTTTGATTCAGAATGAACAAAACTAAATCCCTGTGAGATTAAATCATATGAGCTATCAAGAATCACCTCAAGTAGGTTGAAAGGACCTCGGAAAATGAAAGGGGACGTTTACTAAAATTCAACCAAATGTTTGCTCGATCAACTGGTCAATGAGTTCATGGTCACTGAGTCCATGAACTCATGAGAGGGATGGTTAACCAATACCTTGAAAAGGGAAAGACAATGCTTCTATTTACATTAGGCTAGGACTTCATTATTGTTATTGTTAAACCAAATTAAGTTTGAAAAACTCTTTATTTTGCTCAATTTCTCTCAATCTTTATAAAATAAAATAAAAATAAGACAACAACATTTAAAAATGATATATTCAATTAAAATAATTCTTTACAAAATAATTCTTTATTTCAATTGTAATAATACACATAAGCTATTGTTTATGTGTATAAATATATAATAAAAGATTACATGTTTATGGACATATTGGAAAATAGTAGTAGAAAATAACCATTATTATAGCAGATCATTTGTTCACAAGAATGAAGGTATCTACGTATGGAGGTGTCGCATCAAGGCTCTAGAGATGGCACCAAACCATGAAACGAAACTCCTCTTTGCAACAATCAGGAGGAACATAATCAAGCTACCATTACCAAAGGAATACTTTGGAAACGAGATTGTTAAGGAAGGGGATCTGGCAAATAAGTCTTTGTCAATTGCAATGAGGTTGGTGCAGAAGGTCATAGATGTGCCACATGGCACTAATCGGGTTATAGAGATACAAGGGCTTAAGAGGCACCATGTGTCTCTTATAGTGGCCAAGATTGAAAGGCTTAAAAGTTACCATGTGGCATAGATCCATTGGCCCAAAACCAATGGCTTATGAGATGCCACGTGTCGTTGATCGGGTAGCCTAGATCCAAGGGCTTAGGAGGTGCCACATGGTACTAAAGTGTGGTGAAGATACAAGGGCTCAAAACGCACTATGTGGTAGTGATCGGGTGGCCAAGATCCAAGGACTTCGGAGGTGCCACGTGACACTTATCGGGTGGATCAGATCTGGGCACATAAGAGGCGCCCCCTGACAATGATCGAGTCGCCCATATCCAAGGGCTTAGGAGGCACCATGTGTCACAAATTGAATGGATTAGATCCAAGGGCTTAGAGCACCCCATGCTGTGCTAATTGTGTGACCCAAATCCAAGGGCTTAAGAAATGCCATGTGGAAAAGATGGTGCCCCGAGATCCAAGGGTTGAGAAAACACCATGTGGTATTGATCATGTGCTCAAGATCCAAGGGCTTATGAGACCACATCACACAGATCCATTGGCCCTGATCCAACGACTTAAGAGGCACCACGTGTCACCAATAGGGTATCTGAGATCCAAGGGCTTAAGAGGGGCCACTTGTCACAGATAGGGTATCCCATATCAAAGGGCTTAGGAGGCACTATGGGGATTAGGAATGGGGCAAGATCCAAGGGCTTAGGAAACACCATGTGCCACTGATGGAATTGTCAAGATCCAAGGGCTATGAGATGCCACATGTCATTGACTGAGTGGTAGAGATCCAAGGGCTAAGAACATGCCACATGGCATGTGGCCTATATCCAAGGGTTTAGGAGGTACTATGTGTCATTGATCGGGTAGCCGAGATCCAAGGGCTTAGGAGGCACCACGTGGCATTGATCGTGTGGTCAAGATCCAAGGGCTTGGGAGACACCACGTCACACATATCCAAGGGCTTGGGAGACACCACGTCGCACATATCCAAGGGCTTAGGAGGCACCACATGGCACAGATCTGATAGCCCAGATCCAAGGGCTTATGACGTACGACATGGAAAAAATCTTTGGCTCAGATCCAAGGCCTTATTTGATTCTACTATTGCAACTGGTGGATATATATTTGCGACTAGTAGATCGATTTCAATCGATGCTACTTGCTTCTTTGCCACTGAATCTTTATCTACATCTGAATTCGGTAGACTTGGATCTCCAACATATGGACTTGGCTCTAATACTATTTCCCTTGTTCCTGTAACCCCTATTGCCTCCACCATAAGATATAGATATGAGTATGTAGACTTTATCGTTCATGATAGGACTACTACTGCCTTTTTAAAATACTAAATATATGTAAGAAGTGCTTTAAATATTTATTTTAGAGAAATAAAAGAAAATTTATAATTTTTTTAATTAATTAATATAAACCCAAAATGTTAAAAGAAAAGTGAAACTTATAAGAAGTGGGTTACAAAATGTTAAAAGAAAAGTGAAACGTATAAGAAGTGGGTTACATTGTTTTAGAGGAAAGAGAAAATGTAAATGATAATCGTATGTTCCAAAAAAAAATAGTTATTATTTTAAAATATTGTATTTATAATATTTTTATAAATAATATAATAAAAAAATGGTTATTATTTTAAAATATTATATTTATAATATGTTTATAAATAATATAAATTTTTATAAATTATAAATATTATATTTGGAAAGTTGAAAGTATAATATAAATAATAGGTAAGGATGGATATAGTTTTCCAATATCATATTGGAATCTAGTTAACTATATCACATTGTTAGTTAGCTAGTTAGCTCCCTCACATTGTTACCAATATCAACAATAATATGATATTAGTTTTCCAATATCATATTGGAATCTAGTTACTTATATCACATTGTTAGTTAGCTAGTTAGTTCCCTCACATTGTTACCAATATCAACAATAATCCAAGAGCTTATTTCTTGTTTTCTTGTTAAGATTGATATGAATATAAAGATTAATTTTCATTGTGTGTTATGTTTTATACATTTTATGTTATAAATTAAAAAAATTAAATTAAATTTGTTTTTAATAAAGTATATATAAGAATTTAAAAATCAAATTTTAAAAGCATTGTGTAGGTTGTCTAGTATACGAATGTAATAACAAATATTAATGATAAGGTAGGATTCATATTAATGTATAGATTAATATAAAAGTGTTTGGTGCCTATTGTGAGAGTCATCTATTATGTATAAATGTTTTTTTCCTGGAGTAATGTTTGATCGTCCATTTCTTCATTTTATTGAGATTTAACCCTACCATATTGGAACTCATTGGATATATAGTTTACCATTTTTGAACTCTGATAGATAGTTTAATCGATTGAGGGCTCCTTGATTAATCTATTTAATCAATATAAGTTCTTAATTGAGAGTGACAATAATTGATGATATCCTATATAAAAAGATGCTTCACCACCCAAAAAAAATTGATTTGATTTCAATCTAAATTGAAGTTGATCAATAATTGAGATTGACCAAAATTGAAGTTCTTGTTGATCAATTTTAACATCCAACATGTAATTGTTTAAGGAGCAAAGCAATTATCATCTTGAATACAATTTCCCCATGATCAAAATAGATCAAAACTGAGCTAATCCTTGATTGACTTGAGTATAAATTTGTACATTTTTGTGATATATTTATGTGTCCCCAATTAAAATTTTCAGATCGGTTTGTCAATCCATCATTATCTCATTTATATTGACTTGAGTTCAAATTTGTACATTTCTATAATATCTTTATTTGTCCCCAATTCAAATTTGCATTGTCAATCCATCATTCTCTGATTTCTAATATCGTTGAAGTATTCTCTACTTCATTGTGAGTCATTCCTTGTGCTACTTTTAAAACTTGTTTAATTTTCCTTATGCTATCTTCCACCTTTACAAACTTTATTCTTGTTTAATAAGTTGAGTGTCATCTTCCACCTCTAAAAACTTTAGTCATTTCCATTGACATTTCTAGGCCCTTAAAGCTATGAGTTTTTAAAAATTATTCACAATTACTCCAATCAAATTTTAATTTTAGATAAGGTGGAATTAGGAAAATTCACTTTGATGGAACAATATCTTGTAGAGTGGTCATCAAATAAGACTGATATAGTTTGAATACCTAAATTCCATAATATTACTTAATAACTTTTAGGATACTATGTTTAATTGGATATAGTCTCGATGATATTCTAAGAAATCTTATTGTATGTTGATTCATCTTTTTATCTTTTATATAATATAGTTTCAACAATATTTCCAAGGATCTTATTATATCTTTCATGAACAAGCGGGTATCACATAAAACTATAACTACAATACAACCACAATTGAAAGCATATAGTATGTCTAAAAAGAATTTTAGGCCAAAAAAATATTTGCCAAACATTTATAACATTCATTAATAAAACCCAAAGCATATCATATGTCTAAAAAGAATTTTAGGCCAAAAAATATTTGCCAAACATTTATAACATTCATTAATAAAACATAGGTAAGTAGTCAATTAAACAAGCATTGGATATCTTGTTTACAAGATGAAAGAAGCCAAAACAAAAAAAAAATGAAATGAGAAACATTCCAATTTCATTGGAATAGAAGCCAAGTTTCCACTAATAATAAAACCTAGGAAATATTTCAAGAAAAAGAAAGAAAAAAATAAATAACACAAGCACACTGAAACCACAACTTTGAACATATGACTAAACCTACTATAGGTAGTTGATGAACCCTAAAACCTTAGCATAGCACCTTGCAATCTTTAATAACATTTGTTGACATATAGAAACCCTACATCTACAATGACATTTGTTGGCAAATAGAAACCCTGCATCAACAATGACATTTGTTTTTTTTCTCAATACCCAAAAGCTAATCGAGATTTTTAAAAGGGGAAAATCATATTTTAACTTGTGTTCCAAAGGATACTTTGAAAATGGAAGTCCACATCTGAATCCATAACCACTGCCTTTCAAAACCTGGGATCCCCTTCTACTAGTAACCGTTGGGGAAGGAAAAGGGTTAACCTCTCATCTCCACCTCTATCAATTAAACCAATGAAGAATACATTACCAAAGGAAATAAAGATAAGTATCCTCAATTCCTTCTCTAATAATTTTATGCCATGGAATGAACAATTGAGAGAACAATTAAATGTTGAAAATCTATCAAGTTGAATGAAATTTATTTGAAAGTCACATATGACCATGAAGGCCATGGGTCATCCTCGTGTGACATAAGTATCTAATCACTCTGGATGTAGCATTGATATGGCCTACAATACCAAAATGATGAGTGTATCAATTCCCTCAATATGACCATGTGGACTATAGCCCATTGACATTTAATGTATCCATTCCCTCAATATGACCATGTGGAATATAGCCCATTGACATTTACTTGCCAGGTTGAATGACCGCCCCACCCTTCCATGACCATTAGGTGGTGAACCCTAGTTGAACCTTAAATGAGCATTCTCTCTCTTCATGTCACCCTAGTTTCCTTAAATGATCATACTCTCCCCCTTCATGTCAAGAGGTGGGTAACCTTTGGGTGTAATCCATGCAATCTTTGAACAAAAATATAAAGATACATACATATACATATACTTGATAGGGTTCATCAAATCATCTCAAAAATTATTTTATTTTGGCAAAGTATTTTGAAGTGCAGTGTTGATAGATTTTGGGGTGTAACAGTTTAGCAAAAACAATATAAATTATTTTATTTTGGCAAAGTATTTTGAAGTGCAAATGTTGTTGATAGATTTTGGGGTGTAACAGTTTAGAAAAAAAAATGAACAAGAGCACTAACTTTAACAAGTTTAAGTGCATTTAGCCTTTCATGCATTTCATTGTCATTGTTTATAACTTAAAAATGTAATTGTTTGTAACTTAAAAGATGTGTTGGAGACAAGATGTATTGTTTAACAAATTTAAATTTAAAAATGAAAGTTGTCACTTTTTATAACTTAAAAAATGTAATTGTTTATAACTTAAAAGATGTGTTGGAGATGAGATGTATTAATTTAAATTTAAAAATGAAAGTAGTTGTATTGGAAACAAGATGTATTATTTAACAAATTTAAATTTAAAAAATGAAAGTGTAAGTGCATTTAGCTTTTCATGCATTTCACTATCTCTGTAACTTAAAAAAAAGTTAAGTGTAAGTTACTTGTAGTTCACACATGTGTTGGAGACAAGATGTATTGTTTATGTGCAAACACCATAAATTGCAAACAACTTATTATTAACTTTAGGCTTAATTTGGAATTGTTTGAATCAGTTAATCATTACTACAATATAAATTGTAAGCAAATCAAATCTAAATAGTAAGTTCCATAAGTCAAAGCGCTACAATATAAATTGTAAGCAAAGAAAATTTAAATAGTAAGCTCCACTTCAAAGCAAAAAATTGTTGTATTTATTCTTTTAGAAATGATAATGTCAAAATTAATATCATCTAGCTATTGCTTGCAGAATAAAAGAAAGAGTAAGCTACAAAAGTAAATCATTGTCATTTGTTTATTGTGCTCATTAATAAAAGAAGAATAACGTACAAAAGTATTGTTTATTGTGTTCATTAATAAAAGAAGAATAACCTACAAAAGTAGCAAGGATTGTCTTTTGTTTATTGTGACCAAAGTAGCCAAAAGTTTATTGTGACCAAAGTAGCCAAAAGTAGCAAGGATTGTCTTTTGTTTATTGTGACCAAAGTAGCCAAAAGTTTATTGTGACCAAAGTAGCCAAAAGTAGCAAGGATTGTCTTTTGTTTATTGTGACCAAAGTAGCCAGGATTACCTTCTGTTTATTTCACTCATTGTGAAATTTTGAAGTAGTTTATATCTAGTGCTTTACATCGAGCTACAAGAATAACCTACAAAAGTAGCAAGGATTGTCTTTTAGCAAGGATTGTCTTTTGTTTATTGTGCCCAAAGTAGAAGGATTGATTTTTCTTTATTTTACTCTATCTTTTGTTTATTGTGCCCAAAGTAGAAGGATTGCCTTTTTGTTTATTTTACTCATTGTGAAATTTTAAAGTAGTCTATCCAGTGATTTACATTGAACTACAAAATTCTAGGAAGGATTAACAACCATAAAGTTACATTGAGCTACAAAAGTCTAAAAACGATTAACAACCATACAATTAACTACTCCAAACTATGCCATTTTACTCTTATATTAAGAGAATTATGTGCAAAACTCACCGTTAAGATAAAACTTATATTAAAATGAGTAGTGTTTTACATTGAGCTACAAAATTCTAGAAAGGATTAACAACCATAATGTTACATTGAGCTACAAAAGTCTATGTGCAAAACTCACCGCTAAGATAAAACTTATATTAAAATGAGTAATGTTTTACATTGAGCTACAAAATTCTAGAAAGGATTAACAACCATAATGTTACATTGAGCTACAAAAGTCTAAAAACAATTAACAACCATAAAGTTAACTACTCCAAACTATGTCATTTTACTCTTATATTAAGAGAATTATGTGCAAAACTCACAGTTAAGATAAAACTTATATTAAAATGAGTCTAGAAAGGACTGCCAACCATATAGTTAAATACTCCAAAGTAGGTCATTTTACTCTTTTTATTAAGAGAATTATGTGTGAAACTAACAGTTAGATAAAACTTATATTAAAATGAGTTGTGTGAAATTGACATTTAGATAAAACTTGTATTAAAACGAGCAACGTTAGGTTATGGGGCTAAGTGAATTTCCTAAGTTAAATTGTTAACGCGGAACAAAAGTAAAGAGTGAGCTACAAAAGTCTAAAAAGGATTAACAACTAGTAGCCCATTGTGAAATTTTAAAGTAGCCTATCAAGTGCTTTGCATAGCCTCCAACACATATGCTTTACATTGCCTAGGTTATGGGGCTCAGTGAATTTATGAAGGTTATGGGGCTCAATGAATTTAAGAAGTTAAATTGTTCACGTAGAACAAAAGAATTTATGAAGTTAAATTGTTAACACACAACAAAAATAAAGTGAATTTCTAAAGGTTATGGGGCTCAGTGAATTTTTGAAGTTAAATTGTTAACGCAAAACAAAAGTAAAGAGTGAAATACAAAAGTCTAGAAAGGATTAACAACCAGTAACCCATAGTGAAATTTTAAAGTAGCCTATCAAGTGCTTTACATAGCCTCCAACGCATATGTTTTACATTGCCTAGCAGAATAAAAGTAAAGAGTGAGCTACAAAAGTCTAAAAAGGATTAACAACCATAAAGTTAACTACTCCAAACTAGGCCATTTTCCTCTTTTATTAAAGTAAAGAGCAAGCTACAAAAGTCCAAAAAGGATTAACAACCATAAAATTAACTACTCCAAACTAGGCCATTTTTCTCCTTTATTAAGAGAATTCTGTGTGAAAGTGACAGCTATGTGTTATATAATATATAACACATAGTATGTGTGATATAATATATAGCACATAGTATGTGTTATATATTATAACACATACAACCACTGTGTGAAACTGACAGTTAGATAAAACTTATATTAAAATGAGGATAATTCTGTGTGAAACTAGATAAAACTTATATGAAATCGACATTTAGATAAAACTTATATTAAAATCAGGATAATTATGTGTCAAACTATATAAAACTTATATTAAAATGAGTAGTTAGATAATACTTATATTAAAATGAGGATAATTCTGTGTGAAACTAGATAAAACTTATATGAAATTGACAGTTAGATAAAACTTATATTAAAATGAGGATAATTCTGTGTGAAACTATATAAAACTTATATTAAAATGAGTAGTTAGATAAAACTTATATTAAAATGAGGATAATTCTGTGTGAAACTAGATAAAACTTATATTAAAATGAGAATAACTCGTGTGAAACTGACAGTTAGATGAAACTTATATTAAAATGAGCAGCATTAAGTTATGGGGCTTGGTGAATTTCTGAAGTTCAATTGTTAACTCAAAATAAAAGTAAAGAGTGAGCTACACAAAAGTAAAGAAGTAAAGAGTGAGCTACAAAAGTCTAGAAAGGATTGACAACCATATAGTTAACTAATGGAAACTAGGTCATTTTACTCTTTTATTAAGAGAATTTTTGTGTGAAACAGACAGTTAGATAAAACTTATATTAAAATGAACAGCGTTAGGTTATGGGGCTGAGTGAATTTCTGAAGTTAAATTGAGGGTAACAATTGAAACATTTTAATTAGAACTACAAAAGTCTAGAAATGATTGACAACCATAGAGTTAACTAATCGAAACTAGGTCATTTTACTCTTTTATTAAGAGAATTTCTGTGTGAAACAGACAGTTAGATAAAACTTATATATATTTTTTTGTAAATAAGAAGTATATATTATATTAAGAGCTTGCTAAAGATGATAAAAGTACCAAAATACATCAATATATTGGCTTCAGCTACCAGACTGCCCCAACAGAGGGGAAACCAGTCCAGCCAACCCCCAATTCACAAGTCTAAGAAGGTCACTAGTCCAGTAAAAAACAAAGTTCAGACTGACTGTCATCTAAACTATGAACCTTAGAAAACTTGACAAACAACACTAAAGATCTAAACACCTGGCAAATAGCCTATCCACGTGGCTTGGAGGTCCTCTGTCCACGGTTCTTCTTCAATATACGTCGGCTGGTCGTCCCAACGCTTTTCCTTTCACTCGTCATGCTCCGTGTCCTCAGCTTGGCCTCTTCGCTCCGCTTTCTCCTTCTTCGCTTCTACTGGTCGCTGCATGCTATCCATTCCTGCACCCGTAACAGTATCAGGTGTCTCCCCTGGAGCAGAGTCAACTGGGTCCGTGGAGAGCTCAGAGTGCATAGTGGAGAGGATTTGAAGAAAGGTCGCTACATTTTCTTCTGTGGCCTGCAGGTGATACTTGAGGTCCTCCACCTCCTTCCTGAGCTCAAAAACTAAGTCATACAGAATGACCAGTCGATCCCTGAAGTGCTCGCTGTCGAGGTGGTCCATGGGGTGGAGGCGCGCTCGTTTAGACTCACCATATGCTGGTGGTGCATTGCTCAAATTGCTCGAAGGCCCAGGGATAGACATTGTAGCTGAGAACTACATCCGGGGGTCCTGAGGGCATCTCAGAAGCAGGGCCGACCCTCGTGGAATAGTAGCCATGGAATGAAGAAGCATACACTGCGATGGTGGTGGGGTGGCAACTATGGACAGAGTTTGAGGATGGGAGGATGAACAGGTGGAAGGTGAAATTGAAGGCGAGACCGGGGGTCGACGGGGATTCCAGGGAGAACCCCTCCTCGGTCTTCCTCTAAGCCGTTCTTTCATGTGTGCAGGTGGACGGGTTTGGATGAGGTTAAACCAAAGGTGCAGGAAAACAACGGAGACTACAGCAGTCCGGAGGGAGCGAGCCAGGTCCTGTTTGCGCTGTGAAGGGAGGAGCCCCTTAGACCGCATACATGGATCGATAACCAAAACGACGAGCCGAGCCATAGAACAAAATGCGAAGGAGCAAAGGGTGGTGTTAATGCCCATTACCGCGACGTTAATGCAATTAAAATCCCGGGACGGCATCATCCTGCGGCACGAGCCCATCATGTGGCTCTGTGTCGCATCGGACTGTGTCCGCTCCCAGCCGTTGCCACGAGGAACCCACTAGCACCCCATCCGGGGAGTTAGATAAAACTTATATTAAAATGAGCAGCTGTAGGTTATATTAAAATGAGCAGCATTAGGAATTTAGATAAAACTTATATTAAAATGAGCAGCTGTAGGTTATATTAAAATAAGCAGCGTTAGGAATTTCTGAAGTTAAATTGAGGGTAACAATTGAAAATTTTAATTAGACAGTCCCTTTTTAACACTTTAGATCTATATGAAAACCATAACTTGTGATACACCATATTTAGAAAACATTATTAGCAATCAACATCTTCAAGGCCACAATGTCACCTAACTTTGCCTACTCCAGAAATTCTCCATAAATTCACACCATTTTCTGCATTATACAAATATCTCAATGTACTAAAATGGAAAATCATTATTACAATTTTAAATTTATTTGTACAGTCAATGTATTAAGAGATCTTATAAAATCATTATTACAATTTTAAATTTATTTGTACAGTGATCTTATCGAATCATTATTACAAATTTAAATTTATTTGTACAGTGAAGTTATTTGTACAATCAATGTACTAAGATATCTTATAAAATCATTATTACAATTTTAAATTTATTCGTACATGATCTTATCAAATCATTATTACAATTTTAAATTTATTTGTACAGTGAAGTTATAATCTCTTTTTCTGCAACCTTTACAATTTCTAATAAAACCACAACCTTAGTTTACCAAGCAAGAAGACTTCAATTTACAAAGCAAATTTCTGAATATTTTTTTGTTGTGTGCTGACAAACAAAAGGGAAAGTGACAGACACACAAAAGTAATGATAAAAAAATGACAAGGTTACATTAAAGTCAGAAAATAAATGTTTATGACAAAGGAGGGTTTCCATTGCAACTGTCGCCCCTGATATAATCTGGTTTTGTATTCCTTTCCAAAAAATTTGCAAGAAGAGTACGACTCGATCATTGGAAGGCACATGCCTGTCACCATTTCCTTAGAATTGAAGAATTGAATATCTCATTTCTTGAACCAATTTGAAATAGCATAATGGTACCATTCACGCAACAATTTACTTGCGTGCATTATTCAATCATACAATAATTCTCAAAATCATGTTGAGGGGAACTTTACTAAGATTGAATGCAAAAAATCCTTGTTCCGACTGTCTCTTCTGAATTTTACCCACCACGACATCCCTCTCTATCCCTCTTAGCTTGTTCAACTTCTAGAGTGTTATCTTATTAGTGCAATTGTCGATGATGAGGAGAATATAGTGTTTAGGAAATCATTAAACTGCAACCAAAAAATAAGATGACAAATTAAAATAAGCACAAGAAGAATATCAATATCAAGCTGTTAGATCCTACCTTGAAAATCAAAACAAAATCTTCTGAATTTTACTCACCACTGCATCCCTCTCTATCCCTCTTAGCTTGTTCAACTTTTAGAGTGTTATATTATTAGTGCAACCATCGGTGGTGAGGGGAATATAGTGTTTAGGAAGTCATTAAACTGAAACCAAAAGATGACAAATTAAAATAGGCACAAGAAGAATATCAATATCAAGTTGTTAGATCCTACCTTGAAAATCAAAACAAAATCTTCTGAATTTTACTCACCACTGCATCCCTCTCTATCCCTCTTAGCTTGTTCAAATTCTAGAGTGTTATCTTATTAGTGCAACTGTTGATGGTGAGCATAATATAGTTTTTTAGGAAGTCATTAAACTGCAACCAAAAGATGAAAAAGATGACAAATTAAAGTAGGCACAAGAATATCAATATCAAGTTGTTAGATCCTACCTTGAAAATCAAAACAATGAGATCCTACCTTGAAAATCAAAACAATGAATGCTTCAGAACTCTTTTGAACTTGACCATCGTTAATTTGTATGCACAGGGCCCGCTTTAGAAGTAGTGTAAAACTCATTTTATTATGGAATAGATAGGCCCAGAAATAAGGAAATTCCCAAGAAGAACATGTTTCGCATTGAGTTCATGTTGGTGAATTTAACGATGGAAACACCAACAACAACTGGAAAAAATAGCAGCAAATAACTCAGAAACCCACATAGTTTCAACTAAACTATACATAGTTTCATTGTAATAAACTTTCCTGGAAGCCCAATACTGTAATATATTTTACGTACGTGATTTTCATCTTTTTGAGGATTGTGATAGATCCTCACAAGTATAAATCCCAACATAGGTACGAGCCTCAAGGTGATAAAGGAGATAAAGCAAGAGCCTCATTGTTTAGCTCCTTTGGATTAATATGACGCTATAAACCATTGATGATATACAACATAGTTAGTTAATATAAAATCGTGCTTTATCATGAAAAGAATAGAGCAAAATATAGACCCCCAAGTATTAATCTGAAGCAAAGCTAAACAAAAAAAAAATACAAACCCCTCAAAGCAAAGCTAAACATGTAGTCCACCTATTAATGCACATCACACTGACCATTATAGCCTATTCAAAACAAATTAACACAGAAGCAACAATTTCAATGTGAAGCTGGCATCCCTTCTACATAATATATCATGGATAGAGATGATATTTAGTGGGATGGTTAACCCTATAGTGCATTGGAGAATGAAAAAGTCATTTTCCATAACATTTTTTTACTTCTGCAACATATAAAAATTTTCACCACAATATTAGATATTTCTTGAAAATGCATTGTTGTTTTTATATAGGATACATTACAATAGTGATATGCATTTATTAAAAATATAAAGGAAAGTCAATGAAGAGGTGGTTCACTCATGAGGTTGATGGAGGGTACCAGGTTCCATCCCTGCTATGTTCTGCCCTACTTGAATGACACAAGTTTTAGGAGGAGGTTTTCAGTCCCAAACAAATTTGGTGAATAAATACCCCTTGGATCTGGGGAAGGATATATGTTCTCTTTGAGAACTGTAATGTAGAGATACCCCACAGATTTTGTGTTTTATATTAGAGAGAGATGTAATGAAAATTGTTTATGGGGAATGATATATGTTCTCTTTGAGAATTGTAATGTAGAGATACCCCACAGATTTTGTGTTTTATATTAGAGAGATGTAATGAAAATTGTTTATAAATAATAAGAAACCAAAATATGTTACATGGAACTCCCAAAATGGGAAAAACATCGTCTTACATGTTTTTTTCCCCAAGTTTTCTAAATTTAAATCTGTTACATGGAATTCCCAAAAACATCATCTTACATTTTTTTTTTCACAGCTTTTATAAAATTGATTCATAATTATTATACAACTAATTTCTCAAATGCATAGAGAAGAAATAACAAGACATTGAGAACAGTATAAAGAAGGGAGGGCTTGCACAAGTGGCCATCGGAAGCTGTCACACCTATGACAGGTACAGGATGGAAAATAAATGTGGTCACTTGACCTCAATACATATTCTCTATTAATGCCACCCCCTCAATTCAACATGATCAAGCAAGGGGAAGGGCCATGCACCCTCATGATACGAGGGTTATCTTAACCCAAGAGAAGGATTAGAAACATGTTGTCCCCTCTACTGGTATGAAGGACTAGAAGTCACATTATCATGTGGGGTAGCAGGATGGCAGAATCATAGCAAGTGCATGTGGATAAGGTGTTGAGGATAAGGTGTTGAGAATGGAGATAAAGCAATGGATTAACACTTATCATGCATTTGTTGCTTCTATTGGATGTTTTTCTCTTTGTACTGTCTAGCTAAACTCCTGTCTAGCTAAACTCTAATCAATTTTAGCTGGTCTGCGTTACTAGGATTTTATTAGGCTATTGCTCAGATATATCAATGTTAATGCCTAGGTAAATGTTTAAAACAGGGAGGCTTGCACAAGTGGCTGCCAAAGGTGGTCACCTCTTAGCCCTGTCGTGGGTACAATAGGGCAAATAGGCTTGGTAACTCCACCTCAAACCATAATGATTGAAGAGGATGAAAGAACTTGCACCCTCATGATATGAGAGTGATGGATCTTAACCCCAAGATAAGGATCATAAACAAATTGTTTAAACCTTTCCCAAAATTAAAGGCTAGAAGTCACATTATTGTGTGGGCTAGTAGGATGGAAGAATCATAGCCAGTGCAAATAAATAAGGTGTTGAGAATGGAGATAAAGTTATGGCTTCAATCTTCTGATACATTAGTTTCTTTTGTGGCTCACTTTCATATCTTTGTTGTCTAGTTAGAGATTCAAATTGGTTTTAGCCGGACTAAGTTACTACATTTTTCTTAGGCTTGGTCTCAAAACAGGTAAGCACCTCCTTGGATTCCTCAACTTTAGTGTTGTAAAGTGCAGAAATCGCACTTGCCATTCTCCTTGCCCAAGGGGGACTGTTAGCTCTATGCACAAGATGTTTTTTCACTCTCAATTGCTAAGAGGCTGGACTCGTATTGTTTTCAACTAGTTAGTGCATTTATTTGTTATTGGTGAATGTTTTATTAGCATTCATTCTTGATCTAAGCTGCATGTGGTACCTAGAGTAGGATGTGTTTTTCATCTAAGATTCAAACTGTTGATGTTTTGGTAGCTACGGGAGGATCTTTCCCTCCTAGATGACCTTTCTTAGATGCGGAGAAGATTTTGGAAGCAAGAGATCCATTGAAAAGATATTGAAATAGCCTAGAAGAGAAGTCATCCCAGAAGAATAAAGTAATAATGAAAAGACACCTATCCTGAGAAGAAGTCGACCCAATCTAATGGCTAGGAAGACTATAAATAAAGGGAATCTTGGCTCATGTGTTCACTCAGTCACACTCTGCCGAGTCCTAGCTACACAGAAGCAAGGTGATGCAGTAGCTACAGCTAACCAAACTTTATGAAAGTAAGAATACCAGTCTAAAGCTTACTTTGAGGCATCAACTCATAAACGTGACAATGAACAAGTCAAAAACAATGGTCATCTATTTTATGAAGATCTCACGGATCAAGGATCAATTAGCAACTATTGGAGATCCAATAGAAGACGTTGAACTTGTGACCACCACACTCAATGGATTCCCTCCCTCATGGGACCCATTTTTCCAAGGAATTTGCACAAGAAGGAGATTGCCAAAGTTTGACAAGTTATGGTCAGATTGCACTCAAGAGGAATCCAGGCTGATATCCAATACACAAAAGACTAATGAGGATGAAAATCAAGCACTTGCTGCCCAAGTGAAGAAGAGAAAGAAAAGGGAAGAAGGCAGCACAAAGAAGTCAAAGAGACCTTGTTACAATAAAGATGAGTCAAAGATCAGATGCTACAGTTGCCAGAAGCTGGGACATTATGCCTTTCAATGTCGAGATAGAAATGAAAAGGAGAAGAAGAAACACCATGCACATGAAGCAGATGTCGAAGAGCAATCAAAGGCATCAAAGGATGAAGAATTTGTCTTTTAGACAATAATGTTTCCATATGAATGATAGAAGGAAACTTAAGCAAGACAACAACACCAGACTCTAGGTTTGCATATCAGGTTTGATAGTTTATATTGTTGTTGCTTAAGGAAGTATTGTACCTAGGACAATAGTCTTTACAGCTTTATTATTTGTTATTGCTATCAAATATTTAGGTACACCTGAATACTATCGGTACGATTATCATTACGAAAATGCTCATTGTTAATGATATACTTGTTTGCAAGATCTCCTCTAGGAGATGTTCTTGATTACTACCATGGAAATGTTGTTCTTGTCTCTTGTTCTGGGCAGGTCATAGGTGATAGCTCTGAGAAGGAGCTATGCTGACGGTTGCAAGAGGAAACTATTTAGACAGTCTCTAGCCGAGACATAGAACTGTGTACACGAACATACACACCCATGTGAAGTAGAAGACAAAGAAGAGTACCTCTTATGGAGATTGATTGTGAGGAGCAGAAGGCTCCAAAGGTGACCGTACAGTTAATTTGACCACTCTTTAGATCATCGAGAAGAGTCAGTAGTGCCAGAAGGGTCTACCTTGAAACGATGTTGTAAACAAGCATGTTCTCATATAGATACATGGCATTAATAAGCCATACTTTGAAGAGAAGCAAATGACTCCACCAGTGGTGAGGCAGGCGGCCCCACCAAGTACCAACTCATAAGGAGCTAGATTTCAGAGGGAGTCAACCCTTGGGATCCAGTAGGGAGGAGAAACCTCCTAGTATAGTCCATAGGAGATGAGACTTCATAAGTCAACAAATGTAGCGAAAGCAAGTGGCTCCGGAGATCGTATAAAATTAGAGGGAGTCAAGCTTCAGAGGGAGAATGCAGATTCAGAGTGAGCATGATCTCAGAGAGAGTCATTGGCTTAGAGATTTTTATTCAGAAAGTATTGCTTCTCATATTCATATAAGAGAGAGATATGTCTTCCAAAACTAACAGACAGGTTCCATGAGTTGAGGAGGCTAGATCGAATCTTCAGAGGCTTCTAGGAGATGTGAGATCTCCTGGGAGGATTCCCTTGTCTCGATAGACCTTGTTGCAGTGACAAAAGAGGCAGCCAGTCAGAAGGATTGGGATACAGATTTTGTCTCAGTTCCAGAAACCACGCATGTTTTCCAGCTATGTGGCGCTGATGAGCAACATCATTGATTCAAAGCCTTCCACCATTAAAGAAGCTACTGAGAAGCAGGATTAGAAGGATGCCATGATGGAGGAATATCAATCCATCATGAAGAATGATGTGTGAGAGGTGGTTCTGAGACCATAAAGGAAGTCAGCAGTGACCTCCAAGTTGATCTACAATATCAAGCATGCTACATATGGCAGCATAGAAATGTACAAAGCTTGATTTGTAGCCTAAGGATTCTCCCAGCAAGAGGGAGAAGATTATGACGAGACACTTGCTCTGGTAGCCAAAAGAAGTGTACATAGAGCAACCACAAGATACATGAGAAGGGGTCTCATGTCTGCAGATTGAAGAAGGTTTTGTACGAGCCTAAGAAGTGTTGTGGGGTTATTCTACCCTACGGACTAACAAGATAGGGCTTAAACTTGCATGCAGATCATGACCCTTAAGAAATAACTTTTAACCTTCTACCCCAACCTAAAACCCTTTTTCTCATGCAGACATGGGAAGAACCAACTAACCTTTTTTATCGACGGTTGGTGTAGATCCTCCGTTGAGATTTTATCCCCTTGCTGCTGCTGCTCCTTCCAAAAAGCGATCCTGCAATCAAGACAAAACTACGCATGCATGCTATTGATCTACTAGAGGGTTAGAGATTAAACACAAATCAAATAAAACATATAAAACTCGTGTATTTGGGACGGGAAAAGTATCTTTTTATTAATCTCAATACGAATCAACTTACAATGATAATAGAGACTAGCCACCGTTCCTCGATCCTGATCATGGGCTCCTCCTCTTCTTTGTCCTCCAACTGCTTTGCTTGAATTCTCCTAAATCTTGAGGAAAGGCTAAAGGGTTGGGACAAAAACAGATTCGGCAATTGGGCAGAGTTTCTTTGCTATGATTTTCCTCCTTTGAATAGTACCCCTACCCCTTCTTTTATAGGATAGAAGGAGCTAGGGTTTTAGACGAACTCTCAGCCATGCATGGCTGGGAGTTCCAGTTAACTGACCCAAAGCTTTTCATCCCGGCGGAAACTTTCCTGATTTTTTGCTTTGTTAGGTAAATGCTGGCTGTAGTGGGCCAGCCCACGTTCCAACGCGTGCAGTATAAGGCCTGCCAGCATTCCAACATGCCTAGAAGTGGGTTAGGGCACGGGTTACTATATTTGAGAGGTTTTTAAAGAGTTTGTTCAGCATGGCTTTGGCAATGAAGGGCAATGAGTGGGCCTGATGCCAGGTAAGCATGGATGGTGCAATTTAGGGTTATAACAGATGCCCCCTAATGTGTGAGGTCAAAAGAGCATCTGATGGCCGAAATACATTACCAATTCTTTACCAATCTGTACTGATATGCTGAATGAGTGAGCCCAGGAATCAGAAATCAAGAGGTGTCGTCTGCAAAAAATATCAAATGTCTCACCGAGGCGGGCATACCCATGCTCGGGATAAAATAGAACCATGGATACCAATCAAATACATTGTAGATCCATGTCAAATAAAGAGTAGCCGCGAACAATACACAACAGAGCTACATCTCGAAATCAGAAAGATATACATAGAAAGTATCCATCTCTCAGAAGCGGATTTGGCCTGATGGCTATACTTCAGAGCTCGAGCAACAACTTCAAAATCTTCTAAACTCGGGTAGGAGTGTAATGTGAGTGTACGACTGCACTACCCAGAGGTCTTCGACGGCTTGTCGGTTGTGGACTTGATAATCTTGATGATCGGACTGAAGGCTTCAGTGATTTCGAACAAAGACTTGATTGGACGTTTAGGATGGCCGGGTATGCGGACAAGAGACATATTGTAGAGTCGCCGACTCAGGCTAAGTAACCAACTTCCCTTGGACAATAGCACGACAAGTGATAAGACTCAGGCAACATATCTGTTAATCATAAGTCTACGAAGCAGGAAGCAACACAAACTCTCCATATGTTTGGAAGAGTAACCAAACAGTGGAGGACACAACGCAATAGCGAGCAAAGCTTCCTAAGGTCGTACTACATCCCAAAGTCTGATGAATCAAACGGACAGATGTGCTTTATCCAAGGGTGACTCATAATGCTGCCAATAAAGAAAATACTTTTCCCATCCTATTTTTGGGGTATATTTGATTTTTTTTTGTTCTTTTTGAATATTTTGAAAAGAATAAAGGAATATTACGTTACAGTGGAGGAACGAGCATAACAAACATACAAGCTCAAGGCACAAGGACAAGACTGATGTTCTAGGAAATGATACTCGGGAAAAATCCTCCAGTGGCCAAAGGTGTTAAGACGCAAAATCAAACTGTGACTAGGCTGATGGGTAAAGGATGCAAATGTGGTTGATAGAACACATAATGGTAACGTCCTTCGATGTAAGTTTAACGAGCCCAGAGAAGGGAAGCTCGGTGATTTTTCATGTTTAGAGAGTCTAAAAAAGCATAAAAGGAAACTCCATTGGGGTACCTTTTTCGTCAATAGTCTAGTCGGTTCGAAAAAGGGGTAAACTAGCACCGACTAGACATCAATTCAAAACCATTTTAACGAGTGTGACAAGGACAAGATCACTCGGCTATTTTTTCAATTTTAAGGTGTCTGAAAAAAGCTTAACTATGAACTCCGTCAGGAATATTCTTCTGGACCATTTTAATGAGTGTGAAAGAATAAGGTCACTCAACAATCTTTTCAATTTTAGGGAGTCTGAAAAGAGCTTAACTATGGACTCTGGGGGGGTTTCTTTTTCGTAAATTTAGTCCCTCAGGCCCGAAAAAGGAATAAAATTATACCTGAGGATACTCTTCTAAAGAATCGAAATTCGAT
>ML799572.1:241237-277514 GCA_009831015.1 Picea engelmannii
TTATATATAATATATATTGTAATTATATATAATATATATTATAACTATATATAATTTATATATTATATAATATATTAATATAATAATTATGTAATTATATGCATGGTTTGTGATTCCCAAAGACAAATGTTATGGCCTAATTTTCCCAAATTATTCCCTTATCTCTACAAGTGAAATATTCCCTACGCATAACATGTAATGGCTTGTGGGGCCACACATGGCCCATGAGTTCCAAAGACAAATTTCATGGCATAAGACCTTAGAATTTGGCATTGGACCATGTCATAGGAATTGATAACCATCATTGGTGTGACAAACCTTAAAATGGTGATCATATCTCACTTGTAAGCTAAAGATTCCTAATGTAAGGCAAGTGTGGTGGTTCGGGATACTTATGCATCTAATTACTGCACACCTATCCCGCACAACCACAAACATAAGTGATAAAACACCTATAAACATAAGCATCAATGCACCTAACCTATTTACTTACCCACACATCTAGTCGATGCATCTTGTTGGTGACCATTCTCCTCTCAGGTAAACAGTTAATCATGTGTTAATTAGACCGACTAGGTCTAAGGGGGGTAAGGGTTAATGTGTTAGTAATCACCTAACCTATACCTTGAATCCACACCCCTTAAAATTCTAACTCATCGAACCATAACCCATAACATCCTGATATAACCACTAACCCATTAATCCCTAACTCCCTAAAAACCTAGCACTTTATTATTTCGATAAAGGGTTGCATTGGTTGTCCTTGAATAGCCTCATTGGTGAACTGCAAAACCAACTCTTTCTTTTAGAGTGAAAAATATATAAGTCAAGGTAGCTCGTTGTCACCACTCTACATCATAATGGTGGATTTCTTAAGTAGACGATTAGATCAAGAGCAGATAGTTGAAAACTTACAGGGAATTTCAAGGGGAATCTGATTGTTTAATTAAAACTAGTACAAACAAGGGGAATCTGACTATTTAATTAAAATAAATCATTGTGATGGTCCCTGTGGATACTGACACAATGTGATTTATGCCCATTTATCTACATGTCAAAGTGAAGAAATTCAATCAAGTGTGGGTAAACGACAGGAGTAACTATGACTCTCTTAAGGTAGCTAGATGCCTCGTCATCTAATTAGTGATGTGCACGAATGGATTAATGAGATTACCACTATACCTAGCTACTATATAGAGAAACCACATCCAAGGGAATGGACTTGGAAAAATTAGCATGGAAAGAAGGCCCAGTTGAGCTTGACTCTAGTCCTAACCCAATCATAGTTTGGGAAAATTAGGGCATAGTTTGGGAAAATTAGACCATAACATTTGTCTTTGGGAGTCATAAACCATGCATGGTGTCTTGAGCCACCTCACAAGCCATACTTAGGGAATATTTGGCATGTGAGTAAGTTGTGGTGCCCATTTTAAGACATGTCATAGTAGGGATGGTTTTTTGGGCTTAGTCCATGGTTTAAAGTCAAAATATAAGATTTATAGTCCATAACATTTTCCTTTAGGGTTCATGAGTCATGCATTGGACATAAGCCAACATGCAAACCTTATATGTGAAATTTTTGGCTTGTTCATGGGATATGGTGGCCATTTTTATATTTGTAACATTAGGGATGTTGCTTTGGGACTAGTCCTTGGCCTAGTGTCTAAGGCCATACTAATTACCGATCAAGATCATGGGTCATGTGTAGTGACCTTGATCTGGATTTATGAGTGGAATGAAATGAATAATAGACTAAATACAATAATAGAGAGATACAGAGAACACAAATAGATATCCAGTGAACAATAAATTCTATTGAATAAATAAAATAGGTTGAAATTGTAAAACTGCAGAACTGAAAACAACTTGCTCGAATGGTGGTAGCTATCTCTGAGCGGAGATGTGGCTGCTATGTGCATCCGTCTGAGCAGAATCATTAAAATTAGGCTCTAGAGGCCTTTTTAACATTACTCATGAATTCCACAACCCTACACATCGAAAAACCTAACCCTAGGAGATGAAATGTGAAAATTTATGTGGGCCCTGATGGGTAAGTTGGTACCTCAACTTCCCAAGGTCGTAACTTTTGCATACGACCACCGTTTTAGGCGTGTGATAGCCCGTTGGAAAGGTATTTTTGATAAATACACATTATGAAATCAAACTGTAACTCTGTCTACAGTTTGATTGTGGAAAGCAAAAAAAACATTGTTTAGGGCCCCAAAACGGCCCTGGAAGTACAAAAAGACGTACTGACATGAAAACTTCCCAAATAAGCTAGTTGGAATAGGTGGGCGGCCACCAATACCCACCTAGATGCTGTGTAGGGATTAAGGATAGCCCTGGAAGTGCAGAACCCACAATTACAAAGAAATGTCATCATTACATAGAAACGTGTTGAAATAAGAACTGTCAAGAGGAGCCAGCTAGAATAGGTGGGTGGCCCCCAATATCCACCTGGATCAGTCCTCCCCCTTAGGAAGAAATGGTCTCCATTATGTTAAGTTCCCCCATCAGGTGAGGAAATTTATGTTGAATTTGGCCTTGAGTGGGCCACTTTCCTTGGTGAAGGAGTCGCCCTGCCTTGACAACCCGATAAAGCTAGATCCTTTGCTAGTGAGTTCCCTTGACTTGTGTGTCCATTATACTATTAGTGGATTCTTGTTCCATGCAGTCAGGGTTGAGATCTGTTGGTTTCAATTGTTCTGCAATCTCCGAGGTGTCCAATAATGGTGGAAAATATGGTCGGAGGAGATCCACATTAAACACTAGGTGCAATCCAAGGAAGAGGGGAGTGTTGAACTCAAAATCATTGTCACCCACAACCTTGGTGATAGTGTAAGGACCATAGTGAAGTGGACAAAGATTTCGATGGGGCCATGTAAGGCATTCTTTTTGCAAATGTAACCAGACCTTGTCTCCCACCTTAAACTTGTGAGGTACCTGGTGTTGATCATGGCGTTGCTTGTACTTAGGATTGAATTTTTGCAAAATCTCATGGACCTATTAGTGGATGTGATGAATCCTCTCAATGAATTTGGTGGCTTTGTCATCCTCAGACTGAACATGGGAATCTTTTTTCTGTGTGGTTACAAGAGGTAGTGCAACATCAATGGGACCCAAGGGTTGGAATCTTAGCCCCACCTGAAATGGGCTATGGTTGGTGGAGCTACGGAGAGACTTGTTGTAGTTGTACTGAACATAGGGAAGACTCTCATCCCATGTACGCAAATGCTTAGAGTTATACATGCACATGATGTGCACAATAAGATGATTGGCGAACTCTATTTGGCCATCGGTTTGAGTGTGGAAGGTAGTGTATTTAGTGAGCTTGGTGTCTAATAGTGACCAGAGACTCGACCAAAATGTATTGAGGAACCTATTTTACCAATCAGAGATGATGGTATGTGGTATCCCAAAATGGACCCACACTCGTTCGAAGAAGATCTTGGAAGTATGTAACACCCTATTTCCCCCAGTCTGTAAAAATAACTATATTGGCCAAGAACTATGGCAAACTCAAAGATGTGAATGTTTGATTTGATGGACCTTTGTATAAAAGGTCGATGAATGTAAATTATGTTATGAATATGTGTTGCATGATTGTTGGGAGGGGGTTGCACTGAAAGAGACCACGATAACTAATGGAAGGTGGTGGAAGGGACCTGGAATGGTGGCGTTAACTTCCACCGAACCAATACCATACTAGTCTTTACTTGCTCAAAGACCAAAGCAGCTCTCTGACCCTGGAATGAATTACCTTCCAGGATGGTAGGTGGGGAGTCTCCTCAAGAGTTAATGAGGGGATGGGTGAAAATCTCCCATCCGTAGAAGCTCTCAGACCTGACCGCAGATGAGGGAATTCATGCCACACGCAATCTTGCAGAACAAGGAAAGAAAGGAAGTGTGGGGATAAGGGGAGAGAACACACGCGACAGGGATCACAGAACAAAAGCTGAAGAAACTTTGGAAATACAGAGAGTCCTGAAGAGGGGAGAAGGGGAGAAAACCTTCATTCTTGACTTCCGTTGAGCTGGAAGTAAGAGACCGAATCTCCAAGCATCATGGTCTAGCTCAGGGGTGGCTAGTGGTAAATCTATCTGGATTCACTAAGCCTACGATTGGGTGGAAACGAGCACCCCTCTCAACAATCGCATCATGTCTGGTGTTTTCTGATAAGTGTTATGTCTTGTATTTTGAATTTCATATACCGAATGCATGCTCATGTTTTATACGCTCATAAATGGTTTATGTATAGAAGTGTTTGCCTTGTGTTTTGATTTGAAGTAATGGATGCATGCTTATACTTGTATAATCATAATTGGTTTATGTATAGAATGAATAAGTTCAAAATACGATTCCATTCCCTTGAGAATTGTCCCATCCACTTGACTCACGCTATGCCCTAGTTTAATTTCCTGAAGGCACCTTCTCCCGGGAAGTTTCCTCGCACTCCAAAGCACGAGTGAGTCTCTTGAAAGGAATACCATGATAGCAAACCCACGAGTTTACTTTACCCTTACCACAAAGTTTATAGCTCGCAAATTAGGAAGGCTTTTTAGTCAGGTCACCAAACCTAGGTATAATTTACCCAAGAACCCTCTGAAGGATCTATCGGAGCTTTATTTCCCATCGACCTTAACCTTTGCATAGGCAGGAGAGCGGATTTGGCAACGTCCTGAAAGTCGTGAAGTCCTAGTATGAGAAACTTTGAATTAGTTTAGTATGAATAGGATTTAGCATTTCATCATTTCGACACCCGGTAAACCAAAGGGAGAGACCCCTCGTCTTCGCAAGTCGCGAAGTCTCGGTATGCGAAACTCTGAATCAGTTTAGTATGAATAGGTTTCGACATTTCGGTGTTTCGGTACCTCGGAAACCAAAGGACGAGATCCCTCGTCTTCGCAAGTCGCGAAGTCCCGGTATGTGAAACTCCGAATCAGTTTAGTGTGAATAGGTTTTGGCATTTTGGCATTTCAGCACCCGGGAAACCAAAGGGCGATACCCCTCGTCTTCGCAAGTCGCAAAGTCCTGGTATGAAAAACTCTGAATCAGTTTAGTATGAATAGGTTTTGGCATTTCAACGTTTCGACACCTGGGAAGCCAAAGGGCGAGACCCCTCGTCTTCGCAAGTCGCAAAGTCCCGGTATGCGAAACTCCAAATCAGTTTAGTGTTAATAGGTTTCGTCATTTTCATGTTTCAGCACTTGGGAAACCAAAGGACGAGACCCCTCTTCTTTGCAAGAAGTGAAGTCCCTATATTCAAAACTCTAAATCAGTTTAGTGTGAATAGGTTTCGGCATTTTGGCGTTTCGGCACCCGGGAAACCAAAGGGAAAGACCCCTCGTCTTCGCCGGTCGTGAAATCGCGGTACGTGAAACCTCGACGCACTCTGAGGATGAGCCCTAGGTCATAGGACAGGGTCACATGATAGAAAGGAGGAGTCCCAAAAGAATTTGGACCGTCCATCGGAGGTGATGCATGGTGAGCGGTCTGAGTTCGGGGAAAGCATAGAAATCCCGGGAGTCGTTGGACCTCGTACAAGGACTCATGTATTGGGTTTCGGGGTTCGAAGAGTGGAAATACTCGACTCTCTTGCATTTCGAACTCCTGGTTATCGAAATCCCGATACGGCTAGGACCGTTGGATCAGGGGGATATTTGTAGCCGTCGATCTCAGCGAAGGTATGATTTGAGGTTTCGGGGTTTGAAGAGTCGAAGGACTTGACTCTTAGGCATCGTTGAGTCGCGAAATGCGAAAGGCGCCTCTTGGCTTGGCCCAGGATCATAACTGATGATCACATGGAGGTGAAGCCTATGCGTGGTGCTTGAGTTGTACACGACGGGTTTTCAATGAAAGACCCAGTGGATTGGTTTAGTGAAGGTTCCAACAAGAGAAGCTAGCCTGCACTAGGACCTCGTAGGAACTCGAGGATTCTGTCCCTCGAGAAAAAGGAGAAAAAGGTGAAAAATCTATTATGTCGTAGTGGGTGTGTTACAAATTGGTATCAGAGCATGGTTACAACACTTGGCCTTCTTGGGCTCATGAACGAGTTGCGCAGAAACTCCATTCAAAGTACTTGTAAAAGGAGTAACCCTCTATATTAACCCCCTTAATCAAATGTCGAAGTTAAGAATGAAAACTCCTATTGTGTGTATGGATGTGAAAAATATGAATTATGCGTTGGTTATAAATGAATATAAATGTTGACTAACAAGAAGCATTTTTATTTTTCACACAACCAGATGATCAACCGCGGGAAACTGCAGACGCATAGAATGGTGACTCACCACGAAGTGGGGGATGGCTCCCACAATAGAGATGAAGAGTCTGACGAAAGGAGGGCAGTAGGGACCCCTCTAGACCTAGCTGAGACTGTGAGGAGCCTCATGGTCGAACTACAGAGCTGCAAGGCTGACAACGAAAGGATGATAAAAGAGAAAGAGAAGCAAACAAAAATTAATGCAGTCTTACTGTAGAGTTTATCTAACATACAAAGACAATTGCAGCATGAAACTGACACCAGTCACGCAAACCGACGAAAGGAAAAGAAAAGTTGAAGTCCACCCGAGATACAGAAATGTGGTCTTTTAAGTGGCCACACTAGGAAGAGAACCTCAAGGAAGGTCCACCCCAGAGATAAGGGACAAGCGTTGGATGATTCCTCTGGAAAGGAAGTTGGCAACTCGGAGGGATATTCTAGCATCATAACTAGTTCTTATTCCCAAAGAAAATGGAAGAAGCAAAAGCATTCCAAAAGTCATAATATCGAAGAATTCAGGAAGGTCAAACCACCCTCTTTCAACGGTGAAATAAAGAAGGGGGAGGAAGCAGAGGCCTGGCTGCTTGAACTAAAGAAGTATTTCAGAGTCCATGACTTCTCAGAAAACTTGAAGGCCTGAGTAGCCACTTTCAACTTGAATGGAAAGGATTCCATTTGGTGGGAAGACCTTAAGAATGTAAAATGGATTCATGAAGAGGACCTGTATTGGGAACGGTTTGAGAAGAAGTATCTGTTGGAAAAGTATTTCGACGAAAAGACTAAAGAATTCTATGAACTCAAGATGGGGCAACTCACCATAGAGGAATATGCCAGCAAATTCCTCGATTTGCTGAGGTACGTACCCTATATAAAAGCAGAAAAGGCAAAGGTGCAACGATTCATCAGTGGACTACCTAAGTACTATCAGAACAGGATTGAGTTTGATCAGCCAAAGACCCTAGAAGACACTATCCGAAAGGAAAGATATTTTCATGAACAACTTGGGCATCAAATAGAACCTCACGAAGGCTGGAAGCAGAAGAATAGTTCGGGATTCCAGAAAAAGGGATTTAAATCCCCAAGATTTAAAAACTATAAAAAGTACTCTAGGATGAGCTTCCCAGCCTGAAGTGTACACCAGCAGAATTTTCCCTCCCAGGGTGGAAATAAACCTTATGGATCTACCCCAGGAAAGATTGATAACCCAAAGAGAGAACCCTTGAAATGTTGGGGTTGTAGAGAAGAACATATACTAAGGGACTTCTTGCACCGATAATAGAATAGCCAGAGAATTTACAACGTTCAAGAAGCTATCACCGTCAATGACATGGATAGGAGTGTGCCACAAATTTATGCAGCCTTGGATAGTAACCAAGCTGACCACCAAGCTTCAGTGGTGGAAATAGAAGGTATGATCACCAACCATCTAGTGTCTATTCTAATTGACCCTGGTTCAAATTTGAGTTATATATCCCTTATGGCTATTGATAAGTGTAAATTATAGCCACATAAACACACCAAGCCATGGTTGGTACAGTTAGCCACTAGCACCGAAAGAAAGGTAGCGGAGGTCATACCAGCTTGCCAATTCACTATGGGTGAATTACCCACCCAAGCAACCTTTAACATATTACCCCTAGGATCGTATGACTTGTTGATTGGTATGGACTGGCTAGCCACATATAAAGCCAGACTAGACTGTTACCATAAAACCTTAGAATGTGTAAGTGAAGAAGGAAGAAGGATAACCCTTCAAGGGATCCAAAAACCTGTCTCGGTGAGACAAATATCATCTCTTCAAATGAGAAAGTATTGCAGAAAGGGATGTCCACTATATGCGATACAGGTGTTGAAAACAATTGAATATGAAAAACCAAGCCTCGAATACCACCCCGCACTAAGAGAATATAGAGGTATATTTCTGGAAGAGGTACCAGGTCTACCTCCGAGAAGGGACATTGACTTCTCGATAGAACTTGCACGAGGAGCGGTGCCAGTGTCTAGGACACCCTACAAGATGAGCACACCCGAGCTAGTTGAGCTTAAATTAGAACCAAAAGAAATGATGGACAAAGGATATATCCGGCTCAGTGTGTCTCCATGGGGAGCACCAGTCCTGTTTTTGAAAAAGAAAGACGGTACCCTTCAACTGTGCGTATATTATAGACAACTCAATAAGGTAACCATAAAGAACAAGTACCCCTTACCCAGGATCGATGACCTGTTCGATCAATTGGGAGGTGCTTCCATCTTCTCAAATATTGATTTGATATCTAGATACCATCAAGTCCGAATCAAGGGTAAAGACATCCACAAAACTACCTTCAGGACGAGATATTGTCACTATGAGTTTGTGGTTGTACCATTTGGATTAACCGATGCCCCTGCCACTTTTATGTGCTTGATGAACAATGTGCTCAGCAAATTCCTAGACAAATTAGTACTCGTTTTTATTGATGATATATTAATTTACTCCAAGAATAGAGAGGAACATGAGGAACACCTTAGGCTTGTGCTTCAAGTACTAAGAGAACATCAACTCTATGCCAAATTTATAAAGTGCGACTTTTTCCAGAAGCAAATACATTACTTGGGCCATGTCCTATCTGAAGAAGGAGTAGCAGTAGACCCTAACAAGATCAGGTCTATCATGGAATGGCCTACCCCAAAGGATGTTTCGGATATCAAATCCTTTATGGGCTTAGCAAGATAATATAGGAGATTTATAAAAGGATTCTCCAAGATTGGGTGTCCAATCAATGCCCTCCAGAAGAAGGGGGCTAAATTCATGTGGACACAAGAATGTGAAGAAAGATTTCAAACCCTAAAACATCTACTAACCCATGCACCCATGTTGAAGATCACCGATCCTGAAGCTGACTTCCTCATGTGCACAGATGCCTGCAAGGAAGGGATTGGAGGAGTCCTTATGCAAGGAGGAAGTGTGGTCTGCTATGAATCTCGAAAACTGAATGAGCACGAAGTCAACTATGTGACCCATGATCTAGAGCTGGATGCCATAGTGCACGCCTTAAAAATGTGGAGGCATTACCTCCTGGGAAGGAAATTTGTACTTATGACAGACCACTATGGATTGCGATATCTGTTTGACCAACCAAAGCTCAATGCCAGACAAGCTAGGTGGATGGCCCTCCTTAGTGAGTTTGATTTTGAAATCAAACATATTAAGGGAAAGGAAAATAAGGTGGTCGATGCCCTTAGCAGAAGTATGGAAACAATTCACCTGGCAGCGATGAGAACCTGCGAGATGGATGTCAAGGAAAGAGTCAGGAATGCACAAGAAACCAGACTGTGACCTCATACCTGGAGAAAGAACCCACAGGGATAAAGTATGAAGGCTACCAGATGATAGATGGAGGTATGCTAACTTAAAAAATAGTTTGTTTATTCTAGATTGTGATGACTCAAAGAGGTTCATAATGGATGAACTACATAAAATACGATATACCGGTCATCCAGGATACCAGAAGATGATCACGGCCACTAGGAAAAAATTCTATTGGCCCGGATTCAAGAAAGACATAGCTGAGTACTTAGCCAAATGCATAGAATGCCAATAGGTTAAAGCAAAACACCGACACCCAACATGATTATTACAACCTCTACCAATCCTGGAATGGAAATGGGAAACCATCTCCATGGATTTCATCACCGGATTACCAACCTCGACCAAATAGAATGACACCATCATGGTAGTGGTGGATAAATTGACCAAGTTCTCTCATTTTATCCTCGTCAAGTCGACTTGCAAGGAAAGAGACATCGCCAATGTATTCATGAAGGAGATATTTAGACTACATGGTATGCCTAAAGAGATCGTGTCTGACAGAGACAGGAAATTTACTTCCAACTTTTGGAAATCCTTGATGGTTGGCCTGGAGACCAAATTACTGTTTAGTATAGCCTATAATCCTCAAACCGATGGATAGACGGAAAGAGTGAACCAAATATTAGAAGACATGCTAAGGATGCATGTAATGCATCAACCCAAAAAGTGAGAATATTACCTGCCACTGGTGGAATTCGCCTACAACAACGGCTACCAAGAATCCCTGAAGACGAGTCCTTTCGAAGTCCTCTATGGTAGGCCATGCATCACTCCAGTCAGTTGGAGTAATCCTATAAATAGAATTACTATTGGACCTAACATGTTGAAAGAAATGGAACAACAAGTGATTCAGATAAAATATAATCTAAAGGTCCCTCAGAATAGACAGAAAAGTTACGCCGACCGAAAGAGAACTCCAAGAGAGTTCAAGATGGGAGACCATGTATATCTCTGAGTTAGGCCTAGGAAGAGCTCCCTGAGGATGGGATATTGTGCAAAGTTGGCACCTCTATATTGTGGACCCTTTGAAGTTCAAGATAGAGTAGGACCTGTAGCCTATAGGCTAGCACTTCCTCCCACAGTAAAAACACATAATGTTTTCCATGTTTCATTATTGAAGAAATATGTACATGATTCTAATCATGTAACTGAATGGTCTGTGATCTAGGTGGAATTGTAGGGAGAATTCCTTCCAGAACCTAAATGCATATTGGACAGAAAGGAAACCCCACTCAGGAACTGAACCATTGCACAAGTCAAGGTGCAGTGGAAACATTTTGGCCCAGATGAGGCTACGTCGGAAATGGAAGATTCCATGAAACAGGTATATCCAATTTTGTTTACTTCTGTACATACACCTCATACTAATAGATAGAACATCGAGGATGATGTTCCTTTAAGGGGGAGGGAATTGTAACACTCTGTTTCCCCCAATCTATAAAAATAACTATATTGGCCAAGAACTATGGCAAACTCAAAGATGTGAATGTTTGATTTGACGGACCTTTGTATAAAAGGTTGATGAATGTAAATTATGTTATGAATATGTGTTGCATGATTTTTGGGAGGGGGATGTGCTAAAAGAGACCATGATAGCTAATGGAAGGTGGTGGAAGGGACCTAGAATGGTGGCGTTAACTTCCACCGAACCAATACCGTACTGGTCTTTACTTGCTCAAAGACCAAAGCAGCTCTCTGACCCTGGAATGAATTACTCGCTAGGATGGTAGGTGGGGAGGCTCCTCAAAAGTTAATGATGGGATGGGGGCAAACCACCCATCCATAGAAGCTCTCAGACCTGACCACAGACGAGGGAATTTGCGCCACACACAATCTTGCAGAAAAAGGCAAGAAAGGAAGTGTGGGGATAAAGGGAGAGAAGAAACGTGACAGGGATCGTGGAAGAAAAACTGAAGAAACTCTAGAAATACAGAGAGTCCTGAAGAGTGGAGAATGGGAGAAAACCTTCATTCTTGACTTCCGTTGAGCTGGAAGTAGGAGACTGAATCTCCAAGCATCGCGGTCTAGCTTGGGGGTGGCTAGTGGTAAATCCATCTGGATTCACTAAGCCTACGGTTGGGTGGAAACGAGCACCCCTCTCAACAGTCGCATCACGTCTGGTGTTTTCTGATATGTTTTATGTCTTGTATTTTGAATTGCATATCTCGAACACATGCTTATGTTTTATATGCTTATAAACGGTTTCTGTATAGAAGGTTTTGCCTTGTGTTTTGATTTGAAGTAATGGATGCATGCTTATACTTGTATAATCATAATCGGTTTATGTATAGAATGAATAAGTTCAAAATACGAGTCCATTCCCTTGAGAATTGTCCCATCCACTTGACTCACGCTATGCCCTGGTTTAATTTCCCGAAGGCACCTTCTCCTGAGAAGTTTCCTCGCACTCCAGAGCTGGAGTGAGTCCCTTGAAAGGACTATCATGATAGTAAACCCACGAGTTTACTTTACCCTTACCACAGAGTTTATAGCTCGGTGAATTAGGAAGGATTTTTAGTCAGGTCACCAAGCCTAGGGATAATTTACCCAAGAACCCTCTGAAAGATCTGTCGGAGCTCTATTGCCTGTCGACTTTAACCTTTGCATAGGCAGGAGAGTGGATTTGGAAACATCCTGAAAGTCGTGAAGTCCCGATATGAAAAACTCCAAATTAGTTTGGTATGAATAGGATTCAACATTTTGGCGTTTTGACACCCGAGAAACCAAAGGGCAAGACCCCTCATCTTCGCAAGTTGCGAAGTCTGAGTATGAAAAACTCTGAATTAGTTTAGTATGAATAGCTTTTGGCATTTTGGCATTTTGGCACATGGGAAACCAAAGGGTGAGACCCCTCATCTTCGCAAGTCGTGAAGTCCTGATATGCGAAACTCCAAATCAGTTTAGTGTGAATAGGTTTCGGCATTTTGACGTTTCGGCACCCGAGAAACCAAAGGGTGAGACTCCTCGTCTTCACAAGTCATGAAGTCTTGGTATGAGAAACTCCGAATCAGTTTAGTATGAATAGGTTTTGGCATTTCAGTGTTTCAGCACCCAGGAAACCAAAAGGCGAGATCCCTTGTCTTCACAAGTCATGAAGTCCCGGTATGCGAAACTCCAAATCAGTTTAGTGTGAATTGGTTTCGTCATTTCAACATTTCGGCACCCAGGAAACCAAAGGGCAAGACCCCTCGTCTTTGCAAGTCATGAAGTCCCTGCATGTGAAACTATGAATCAGTTTAGTGTGAATTGGTTTCGGCATTTCGGCATTTTGGCACATGGGAAACCAAAGGGGAAGACCCCTCTTCTTCGCCAGTTGCGAAATCTCGGTACACAAAACCCTGACGCGCTTTGAGGATGAGCCCTAGGTCACAGGACAGGGTCATGTGGTAGAAAGGAGGAGTCCCAAAAGGATCTGGACCATCCATCAGAGGTGACGCGTGGTGAGCAGTCTAAGTTCGGGGAAAGCTCCGAAATCCTGGGAGTCATTGGACTTCGTACAAGGACTTGCGTATCGGGTTTCGGGGTTCGAAGAGTCGAACTACTCGACTCTCTTGCATTTCGAACTCCTGGTTACCGAAATCTCGATACGGCCAGGACCGTTGGATCAGGGGGAGGCTCGCAGCCGTCGATCTCATCAAAGGTAGGATTTCATGTTTCAGGGTTTGAAGAGTCGAAAGACTCGACTCTCTTGCATTTCGAACTCCTGGTTACCGAAATCCCGATACAGACAGGACCGTCGGATCAAGGGGAGATTCGCAACTGTCGATCTCAATGAAGGTACGATTTCAAGTTTCAGGGTTTGAAGAGTCAAAGTACTTGACTCTCGGGCATCGTTGAGTCACGAAATGTGAAAGGTGCCTCTTGGCTTGGCTTGGGGTCATAACCAATGATCACATGGAGGTGAAGCCCGCTCACGGTGCTTGAGTTGTACACGACGGGTTTTGAATGAAAGAACTGGTGGATTGGTTTAGTGAAGGTTCCAACAGGAGGATCTAGCCTACGCTAGGACCTCTTAGGAACTTGAGGATTCTATCCCTCAAGAAAAAGGAGAAAAAGGCGAAAAATCTATCATGTCGTAGTGGGTGTGTTACAAAGTATCTGTCATTGTGATGCTCTTCTTGCCGGCTGTGAGAGTGGCCATCTTCGAAAATTGATCAACGACCAAAAATATGCAATCATTTCCTTGCTTGGTGGATGGAAGGCCAGGCATGTAATCCATAGAGATGGATTCCCAAGGCCTCTCAGGAGTAGGAAGAGGGGTGTATAATCCTTGCTTCTTCATGGATGTCTTTGAAATGGCACAGGCAGTGTAAGATTTGATATACTTGTTGACATTCTATAAAACTTTTGGCCAATAAAAATGTTTTTGTAGAACAAACACAGATTTCTCCACGCCAAAATGTCCTTCCATCCGACTATAGAGAGCCTCCCAAATCCTCTTTTAACGCTCGCTTTCAGGAACACAGAGGTGGCCCAGATGGCATAACAGTCCATCCTGAATGTGAAAATCGGTGACATTCACACCTGTACCCAAGAGCTAATAGGCGGTTGTGAAGTGAGGATATCGATGATAAAGTTGGGGCCACTCACATGCCTCATGCCCACATGAATGGAGCACAATGGTGAGTGCAACCACGGGAGGTCGACTGAGGTAGCCAGTCACATTATTTGTGCTCCTTATCTTATACTTGATGTTGAGATGGAATTGATGCAGATATTTGGACCACTTTTGATGGCGGTCATTCTGCAACTTCCCTTGTGTTTGTATGAATTGCAGAGGCTTGTGATCAATGTGGATGATTGTCTCCTTTCCCATAATGTAATTTTTCCATTGAAAATAGAATTGCATAATGGAATACATTTCCTTATCATAGGTGGGGTATTTCTGGACGATATCTGAGAGTATCTCACTATGATATGCTACTGGATGATTGTGCTGAGTGAGAACTGTGCCTATAGCATATTTGGATGCATCAGTCTCAATCTCAAATGGTTGTTGCAGATCGAGTAAGGAGAGTACTGGCGCTGAGCGCAAGCGATGCTTTAGATCATCAAATTCTTGTTGTTGTTCCTTCCCCCATGTGAACTTTTCCCTGCCATCTCCATTAGTCACTTGGATGAGGGCCCATGCAATATGGGAGAATCCAAAAACGAACCATCAATAGGAGTTGGTAAGTCCCAAGGAGCTATGAATCTTGGTTAGTGTGGTTAGGGTTGTCCAGTCATGAATGACTTCGATCTTAGCTGGATCCACATGTACCCCATGCTCATCAATAATGTAGCCCATGTATTGGACCCTGTTCATGCCAAAGGAGCATTTTTCCAAGTTGGAATATAGCTTGTGCTACCACAGAGTGCTCAAAACCTGTTGAATATGATGCATGTGCTCCTCCCAAGTTCTGCTAAAGATGACAATGTCATTCAGATATACCACCACAAAAGAGTTGGTGAACGGTCTTAATACATCATTCATCAACCTCATGAAAGTTGTTGGTGCATTTTTTAAGACAAAGGGCATGACCAACCATTCAAAGAGACCTTCTTTAGATTTGAAAGTTGTCTTCCATACATCAGTTGATTCAATGGGAACCTGGTGATAACCAGACTTTAGGTCGATCTTGTTGAAGAACTTTTCCCCCTTGAGTTGGTCAAGAAGATCATCAATTTGGGGAATTAGGTATTGATCCCTGACTATAATTTTCTTTAATGCTCTGTAATCAATGCAGAGCTGCCATGTCTCATCTTTCTTTTGCACCAGTACAATCAAGCTTTTGAAAGGGGAGGAGATTGGTCTCATGTGCCCCTTTTGAAGCAGCTCTTGGATCTGATGCTTGATTTCTTCATTTTCCATCAGTGAGTGATGATAGACTGGCCCATAAGGCAGAGGTGCATTGGGGGTTATATCAATTGGATGATTGACTTGGTGTTGGCCCTCAACCAAGTTTTAGGGAAACGACGGTCAACTTTGGCCCAATTTGGGACTTTGACATGCTGGTCAAAGAAGGAGCGCCTAGTCGGAGCTGAGATATCTGATCTCACCAATTTTTAGGGTTAAGAGGACCCAGTAAAGGGTCCTCTAGGGTTTTTGTAATGGTTTTATGGGATGTCATCCCATGGGGTTTTCCCATGATTAGGCCTTATTGTAAGGGTTTGTAAAATATAAATAAATAAGAATGTATTGTAGAAGTAGCAAGCGAATTGAATGTAGATCTGTGTGAACAAAGTTGCTTTGTGCAAAGGGATGTATGTGCATTAAGGCTTTGTGCTCGATAGAGAGTTGGCTATGTGCCTTGACCTATTTTTGGAAGGAGGATCTAGTGCTCAGTGCACATATCTCCTGTCTGGTGCGAAGCTCGACTCTGTGGCTTAGTGCACAGGAGTAAATGAATGTAAGATTCCCGCGAATAATAAAGAGGCGAAGTGGCTGGTGAACGTAGCCCCACACTGGGGTGTTATAGAAAGATTTTCCTCACCATTGCTATCTTGCACAGAGGGCCTTTTTCCATTTCCCTATGCAGACTTATCATCCCTTTTTTGATGAATCCAGAGACAAAAATATATACTTTTCTACATATACGCTCCCTAACTGCTTTGCAAGATGCGTATACACTTGTTGCTCCACTATAGCTCGTGTATATCAGGATTTGTTCCAGAAAATACAAAACAAAGTCGGGTTTCCATATCACGATAGGAGATATGTGATCCTTGGCCTTCCATATACTAGAAACATTCTGACTCAGCCCTTCAGTTGCATTCTAAAAGCTATAAGAGCACAATTTCGATCTATGGAAAAAAGGAGAAAGAATTCAACTTTAAGAGCAAAGTTACTGTGGAGAAATTACTTCATATTGAGTCTGCATCCCTTTGTCCCTCAATTCTGAACATAGTGTTCATCCCCCAAGGTCTTCCCTTATTGTTGAGAGGAACTCATTGCCTCTTTCCTATGAGCTTGATTTTGTTGGAGGATTGAAGTGGTGGAGACCCAGCTGGAAGGAACTTGGTCTCTTGGTTTCAAACCGTGGCGACACAGAAGTCTGTAATGTTGATACTTCTGTCGATCAATTATTAATAGAAATACTCCTTTCCCGTCCTATCAATATCTTGCAAATATATGATTATTATCCATGGGCATGTTTGTAATGTTTATTAATGGATTGTGCTATCTAATGTGCTAACTCATTTTATATATTGTCACTATACACTTGCATCGCTTGTTTATCGAGGAATTCTTGCAGGTGCAAAGTTTTGGGTCAAAGAGCTCAACGGTGGAACGACATCAAACAATTGGATCGAGGTAGGATTCTTCCTCGTATTTCACATTATTTTATACAACACATGTTGGAATTGAGTTTATTTCTACAGTCATACCTGTCTATTGTGGTTTGCCCTTGGCCATAGAGAGTTTTTCCCTTGTAACAGAATTGGCAACTCCACTGGGGAGAGATCTTCCTTCTAAGGGTTGAAGTACTTTTTCTTCTTACATTGCTCTTTTTTCCTTTGTGTTTCTTGTCATATCACTGCTGGAGAGATTTTGTTCACTCTGGGTCTGAGCTTTCAGCATTTTACCCTTGCCTAGCCTTGTTTTAAAGCATATATGCTCTTTTTTCCCTGAGATTCGTGTATACACACGTGTTGTCTCACTGCAAGAAGCATATATACGCTTTGTTCTCCTGAACAGTCGCATATATCACTTCCCCTTGATTTTTTTCTTGGTTTAGTGACTGGTGGGTAGGATTTGAGGATTAGTGAGCCTTCTTAGGTCTCTGTAGTGCTTGTTGAGATTATCTGGGATGACAGGAAGCCTGTTGGGAGTTGAATTTTTTGGCGTAGTCTTTCTCTTTGTTTTCAATTTTTAATTTGTCCTTGGTTTCTAGGCTGTTTGCTTGGCTGCTTGGTATTCTGCTTGGGTTACTTCTTTTATACACAGTGGAATTTATATATCAGGTTGTTTATCAATCCATGCATTTTCTTTTTAATACATTGAAAATACAAAAAAATAGGCATTTTGCATTGGTTGACATTTTTGTCTTTGAACCTTTATCATTAACTTAGCACATTTAGCGAAAGATTGTATTTTACTTCTGAGTTGCAGAGTTGAAATTGAAGATTGCACTGTCTTTATTTAGCATATCATTCACTAAAAAGTTAAATTTAGGCTTTGCATTATATCTATTTTTTATTTTTATTTTTATGCAGAGTCATAACACGATGAGTTTCATTTCCATGCCTTTTTGAGTAACCACAGCCAATAAAATTTACGCTTTAAACTAAAATTGATCAGTAACGATTTTATTTTTCAGGGTGCATAAACTAGAATAGGATTTAGTGCCTTAGAATATGATTTTGTGAGTAAAATTCTCCAAGGAAATTAAATCAACATATGTGTCTGAGACAGGGAGTTGAGAAGTGTTAATTTTTCAGACCCCAACCTAGTTTCAATCTCGCTGATTTTTCAGCCAATGTTTAATGCCCAAACCCAGTTTTATATCAACAATTAAATACTTAACAGAAAATGAACCTCTGAACTGAAACATGAGGATTCTAAACATCATTTTAAATGCAAAAATAAAATATAAGCAGTATGCAAAACTCAGAAAATTATAGACACAGGAATTTTTGGTCTAACATCGACCTTGGAAAAACCCACAAGGGGAAAACCAGTGATAGAGGGATTTATATTATTATTGAGCTTCTAAGAAATTTCTTTTATAGCAGTCAATAATATCAGAAATTTAATACAGAATTATCTCGAAAATCGTGCCAAGCTTTGTCTTCAAAATGCTGAGCTAAACTCCATGAAATTCCCAACAGAATTTCCTGTAGCAATGTACAGGTCATCTCTTCAATTTATGAACCCTCTTTGACTGTACGACCACCTCAAAATTGTGCCAAACAGTAGCAGCAATTTTTGGGGAAATAAATGCCTGTACGGATTCCTTGGGAACTATGCCAAAACTCAAAAAATAAACACAACAACCTACCTCGAAAACTGTGCAGCAAAACAACAACACAGACTGATAAAATCCATACGGTACGGCCTGTCTCCTTTGTTGTATGTTGTCTCTCGATTTCTGTGCAATTTGTGATTGTACGACCTTCTCAAAATCCATACAGTATGGCCTTCATTTAATGTTGTACCTTGACTCGATTTCTGTGCCAACTTTAAAGCTGTATGACCCTCGTAATCTATACAGTACGACCCTCTATTAAATGACTGTAATATCTCCTTGAAATGCATGCCAAAGTTTGCCTCTAGCTGTCTTGGAATGCATACCCTAGTTCATATAGTGGCCTCCTTCTTCAGCTCGCCCTCTTTGCGTCTCTCTTGCTCTCTGAAAATGAAAAAACACAACAACCCAAGAATGGGTGCACCCCTCTACCCTAATCGACCTCATGAGGTAGGTGAGGAGTCTCTCTAATCCAATGGTTGAGATTAGATTAGATGAGTGGCTGAGATTAGATGTCTCTTCACTCACCCTCACTTTAGTCATAAAGTCACCTTTTAATTTGCATCTCACAATTTAAATGACTAGGGCCCACATTAGGCACTTTCTCACCCCTTAGGTTCCTAGGGAAGAGAAACACTTGCGTTAGTACTTTATTTAATTAAAAAATTTAACTCTCCCTTATACCAAGGAAAGTGTTACTCGCCACTCTAAGCTTGTCCCTGAAAAATACAAACTTGCCTCTGCCCAATGCCTTGGTGAGTATGTCTGTAACCTGCTCTTCTATAGATATGTACTATAGCTCCACAGCTCCTCTCTGAACATAATCATAGATGAAGTGATAACGAATCTCGATATGCTTAAACCGGTCATGAAAAACTGGATTCTCTGAGAGTTTAATGCAACTCTGATTATCACAGTAAATCATCGTAGGCCTCAACTGCACACCGAACAATCCCACCAACATCTTGCGAAGCCAAAGGGCCTCACAACTGGCCTGACTAGCCACCATATACTCAGCCTCTGTAGAAATCAAAGCCACTGACTTTTGTTTCCGACTGAACCAAGACACAACTGCTCATCCCAATCCAAAACAACACCCTGAAGTGATTTTCCTATCACTGACACATCCTTGCCAATCCGAGTCTGTATAACCAACCAGATGAACTCCATATCCTCTCAGATAGTCCAAACCATAATCTATGGTACCACAAAGATGCCTGAGCACATGTTTTGCTACCACCCAGTGCACTCTCCTAGGATCCACCATGAACTGGTTGAGAGTGTTGACAACAAAACAAATATCTGGCCTGGTATTGACCAAATACATCAATGACCCAGTCAACTGATGATACAAAGTGGAATCCACCAACTGTGACTCAGAAGCATGAAGCTTCTTCCAGTTGGTAATCATGGGAGTGGTCATGGGGCTGCTATATCCCATTTGAAATCTGCTCAGAATGTCACATACATACTTCTCCTGTCCTAGGAAGATGTGTCCAGGCTCCTACCAAACCTCCAATCCCAAAAAGTAATGCATCAGTCCAATGTCAGTCATCTCAAACTCTGAAGCAAGGCTCTCCTTCCAGCTGCTAATGAGTATCTATGCACCTGTAATGAAAAGATCATCTACATATAGCAGAAGAATGAGAGGATCCTCTCCAACCACAATGAAGTATAGGTTGGGATCCGCCTCACTCTTATCAAAACCCAACTGCTGCAAATAGGCATCTATCCTCGAACACCAAACTCTAGGAGCTTGTTTCATCCCATACAATGCCTTCTTCAGTCTACACACATGAGACTCTCTCCCATGCACCTCAAAGCCCAATGGCTACTCAATATACACCTCCTCCTCAATAAGACCATTTAGAAATGCGGTCTTCACATCCATCTGGTGGATCTTCCAACCCATATCTGCTGCAATGGAGATCACTACCCTGATCGAAGTAAAAATCTAGCAACCGATGCAAAGGTCTCATCATAGTCGAATCCTTCAACCTGTGAAAACCCCCAAGCCACAAAGAGAGCTTTATACTTCTCAATGCTGACATCTACAACATGCTTTAGCTTGTAGATCCATCTGGAAGTCACCACTGACTTCCCCTTGGGTCTAGGAACAACTTCCCAGACATCATTCTTCATGATGGAATTGTACTCTTCCATCATGGCATCTCTCCATACCTTTCTACCAGTGGCCTCCTCAAAAGTGGAAGGCTCAGACTCCTGAATACTACTCACCATCGCGATGTAGATGAAAAACCTCTCAGGAGGTTTACTCTCCTTCATTGCCTGTCTAAGATTCCCCACTGAACCATGTGCCTCCCTCAAAGTGTCCTGAAGCCACTTGGGCTTCCTCCTCTCTGAAGTAGTGTCCTATGGAGGGGACTCTCCCTACTCAACCCCATTTGCTAAAGACAATGATCCTGATGTAAACTCTGAAGTACCTGATCCTAAAACCTATGGACCAGTAGCCTGCGAACCTGAACTCTGCGGCCTTGTCACCTGTGAACCTATCGTCGCCGAAGCTAGTGGCCCTGAACTCTGTGCCACTGTAGTCTGTTGCGGGCTCAACTAAATCTGAGATGAATACTGCTCACCTCTCTCTGTCCCTCTAGACTTCCTAAAGGCTCTGTCCTCCTCAAATCTGACATCCCTCCTCAAGACAATCTTCCTCAAGGAAGGAAGGTAAATATGGAAAGCCTTTGAAGTCTCACTATACCCAACAAATATCCCTCTCTCTGCCATGGGATCCAGCTTTGTCCTCTTCTCATAAGGGACATATGAATAAGTGATGCACCCAAAAATCCGAAAGTGCCCCACCTCAGGCTGCTTCCCAGAGAAAGCCTCCTCAGGAGTCATGCTCCCTATAGCCTTGTGAGGACTCTTGTTCTGCAGATAGAATGCAGTGTAGCATGCCTCAGCCCATAGAAATAATGGCAGCCCCTGATCATGTAGCATGGATCTCGCAGCCCCAACAATGGCCATGTTCTTCCTCTCAGTAACCCCATTCTTCTGTGGGTTGTAAGGAACAATCAACTCCCTCCTGATGCCCTCTCCTGCACAAAAATCCATGAACTCCTTGGTGGTATACTCACCCCCATTGTCATATCTCAGGAATATGATTTTCTTCCCTATCTGGTTCTCCACAAAAGCTTTGAACTCTTGGAACTGACTGAAGACTTGTCCTTTGGTCTTCATGAAGAAAATCTAGGACTTTCGAGAGAATTCATCAATGAATACAACATAGTATAGGGATCCAGTCAACGATGCCAAAGACATCGGGCCACATACATATGAATGTATAAGATCAAGTATCCCTGCTGCTCTACTGTCACTGCTCGAAAAAGCAGTCTTGGTGTACTTTCCCAAGGTACACCCCTTGCACAACTCATGGTGCTCTGAACTAAAATCTGGAACTCCCATCACCATCTCCCTCAGAACTCTCAAAGCCTCATCGTGCAAATGTGCCATCCTTCTGTGCCATATCTCACATAGGTCATTGCTGCTACTAGTAGAATGAATCAATGCTCTCACTGGCTGGAAAAAAAACTTGTACAACCTCTCATGTCTAGTACCAATCACTTTGGTCGAAGTGATGCTAGACCCTTTGGGGAAAAGAAGCACCTGCCCATCACGGAACAAGACCTCATAGCCCTTCTCCTCAATAGTAGAAACTGACACTAAGTTCCTCTTCAAACCCGAAACATATAAAACCTTTGTCAAAGTCATAGGAGGCAAAGACTCCCTCTAAAATGATACGGTCCCACAACCAGCCACCTTGACCTCTCAGTCAATATGGCGAGAGGCACCACTGTCAATATACTAAGCATCTGTAGTAGTGGTCCTCAAGGATAGACATGCAATCAAGGAAAATTCCTTGTCAAACTTGGTGGAAAACTCTTCCACCTCTACTGAAGTTGTTGTTTGTTTCTTCTTCTTGTTCGAACATTGTCCTGCATAGTGCCCAAACTTATGGCATGCAAAGTAGTTGACTTTGCTCATGTCTTTCTTCCCTTCACCCTTGGGCTTCTGTCCTCCCTTTGGACCCTTTTTGAATTTCTTCTTTCTAGTGGTAGCAAGAGCCACATTCTCCTCCTCATGACTAGTAGATGAACTTCCATGTACATAACCTCTTTGGGTCTCCTCCTGAACAAATTCATCCCAAATACGTTCCCAACTGGGGAGCTTCTCCCTAGCAACAATGCCCTCCACCAAAACAACCCATTGTTTGGAAACACCATCCAATGATGTTCTCACAAGATCACTATCAACTATGGCTTCCCCCACAGCTCCAAGCTCATACCTCACCTGTGTTAATCTAGTAAGGTATGTGACCACATTTTCAGCCTTGGTCATTTTTGTGCTCTTTAGTTTTTCCCTCAAAACCATCTTCCGGTTCTCATTTGTACTCTGGTACAATTTAGTCAACGACTCCCACATCTCATAGGCATGTGTCTTCCCCATCAAGTGAGGAATCAAATGATCCTTGATGGCACCAAGAATAAATATCTTAGCCTTGATACTCTTCTTAGTATAGGTTGCAAGAAGAGTAGCATCAATAGGTACCACAACAAGATGAGTAGTGGTATTTTCCACAATGTCCCACAACTCGTTTTCTTGCAAAAGCAAGATCATCCTCTCCTTCCAAGAACCAAAATTTGTTGCCCCATCAAATCTATCCTCAACTCTCAAACCAGTAGCCATTGACCCTTTTTCTGCTGAAAATCACAAATTTAAAAATCTGCCTGTGAAGTGACTGTTGTCCCAACTTTCTGTCTACTGAAATCTCTGCTTCCCTTCTACTCAGCTCTGATACCATGTTAATTTTCAAACCCCAACCCAGTTTCAGTCTCGCTGATTTTTCAACCAATGTTTAATGCCCAAACCCAGTTTTATATCAGCAATTAAATACTTAACAGAAAATAAACTTCAGAACTGAAACATGAGGATTTTGAACACCGTTTTAAATGCAGAAATAAAATATCAGCAGTATGCAAAACTCAGAAAATTATAGACACAGGAATTTTTGGTCTAACATCAACCCTGGAAAAACCCACAAGGGGAAAACCAATGAGAGAGGGATTTTTATTATTATTGAGCTTCTGAGAAATTTCTTTTACAACAGTCAATAATATCATAAATTTAATACAGACTTATCTCGAAAACTGTGCCAAGCTTTGTCTTCAAAATGATGAGCTAAACTCTGTTGAAACTGATTCTAAATTTTTTATATCTAAGACTAACCTTTAAAAAAGGTGGAAAACTAAAATGTCTTTAAATTTTGATGCGCATTCTTTAAGAATCACGATAAACTTAAAACCTAACGGAGTTAAGACTAACTTTGAAAAAAAATCAGGATTCAGGGTTTACTAAGAACATATGTTTTAATACATATCAAATCGCAGAATTTCAATCCCCGATTTCTCGAAAAAATGGAAGTTAGTAATTATTAAAGATTAAGTTAATCTTATCGCAACTTTGAGATTCAGGGTTCAGCGATAACATACCTCTTGTCAACATGATCCCCAAAATCCCGAAACACGAAGTCTTGACTCATAATCTGTGTTTAGATTGAATTAACTCTGTTTTGGAAGCATGATTAATGATAATCAAACTTCTTAGGTTTGTTTGTGTTTCGATTTCCGTTGAATGAAATCTTTCGAGTTTTGAATTCAAAAACGCCAAAATACGGCCATATTAATAAACAGATAACTGATAAATGCTGCGACACTAATGCGTATCTCAGAAATATTTTCTGCATTAAATGTAATTAATTACAGGTCAACTGCGTCAGTGTTTTCATCATAAAATGAGTTTAAGGTGAATTAAACCTATGTTTGTTTTGTCTTTCAAAGGTAATTCGCATTCGGCTAAGCTCATATGCTTCTTTTCTGTGAAAAGTTTTCTTTCTGACATAAATCTATGGCGCCAAAGAAAGCATTGAAGAAGAGTGAAGATACATAGGAGATGCGTAACCCAGAAGGAGATATCATATCCAACACTACGCCACACGTCATCGACTCAATTAAATCCTGGAGATAAGTCTATGAACTCCTGGATTACGAAATCAAAAATTTTCCTACTGATTCCGAGAATCACCTTCGGGATATAGCAGAATCATAGCTTCAAAAGATCGCAGCACGCCCTCGAGTCATGGCATACAACGACATGATCATTTGGGCCTTGGAGAAGGTTGATATCCTGACAAGAAGTATTTTAAACGATCAAGCAGTCGTTGTCGGCTCATTCAGGCCAGAACATATACAAGTAATGTACAAACTCTCACCAAATCCTAAGTGCATTTATAATGCCGAATTTATAGCTCAGTTTCAAAGGAAAGAATGTACTGAGGTAGACCAAACATATCCTGATTTTATTAAAGGATGGTGGAGATGTCCATCGAAATTTAGGGTCGAAACCCATGGAATTTATGCCACAACATCTTTGAATGAGTACATGGTCTATGTAGCCATTATGCTATGTAGACTCTTCGGAAAAAAGAATCCCCGCCATTTCCCTGCACAATGGATGCCCCTTTTAGAAGAAGCATCAGAAGGATACACTTTTAACTAGAGCAAGATTTTTTCTGATAACCTAGCCCAAGAGGTGTCAAATTATAAAGTTGCAAGATCTAAAGGTCAACCACTGGCCTTTTACATGTCGGCGTACATCATGGACGCAATCTTCTTTGTGACTCTATTTCCCTTGATGAATTGGAGTTGGAACATAACCTACCCCGAACCCATTCACGAGTATCACTCTGTGCTATGGGAAGAAAATGCTAAGAATTCATTCTACAAAAGTTGTCATTTCATAGTAATTCCAATGCATAAAATGTTTTATGGCTGTGAACCCCCTCGCATTTTTTAGACAGACTCAAAAAACCTCAAATCAATAGCCGACTGGTTCATTGATGAAAACTTCTCTTACATTAGGGTTTATGGGTGCTCAATCCCCCCTCATGCGCTTCCAAAATTCCTTCCGGACAGACTGGTGTGTAGAGAGGTAGCGCACTAAATAGTAAAAGGCGGTATTGGAATAGAGCTAAAGGCAACTCAAAAGAAGTCCTGACCAATCTTCCCTGTACATGTCAGGAAAATTTTATTGAAAAACCTAGGCCATTCTAAAGTGGAAGTAGAAGCACTAGAAGAGGTTAAACTGGTAAATATCGAACATATAAAACATGACCCTTATCAACTAGTGAACATACATTTGATGCACTGCAATATGAAAGCTTATGAACACGAAAAGTCTGTTTATGATGATATATTCAAAGAGGTTAAAACCTATGAGGAGGTATTGAACATGGTACATGCCTTATCACCCGACTTACATACTAGTTTCATGTCTTTCCAAAGTCACAGGCGAAGTTGTTTGCCAAAGATTTTGCAGGGTAAATCCATGACCCCCCCCTCAAAAGCAGGAAGGGCCTCCCCTAGGTTTTGAAACAGAGTTACAAGATACAACAACTACAAAGGAAAATATGAAGGAGATTGAAATGCCTTCACAAGAAACAGAAGTTCCTCAAACAAAGAAATCAGAGTCAAGGAAAGATAAGGAGTTGGAAACATACCCAAAAATCCCTGAGCATTTTCCCAAAAAAGTAGGAGGAACAACATCAACGGAGCTTGGAAGTCCTATTACTTCTTTGACCCCTTTGTAGTCTACTTATGGTAACCCCAAAAAGGAATTCATATACGTTAGTGATCTCGAACCTATTTCTAGGGATGAGATTCCTTCCTCTAATTACTTTTTCAGTAAAAAGAGGAAGGCTATCCTGAAACAAGAAATGCATCCAAGAGGAGACATGATGATAAAAAATCACAAGATCATCGTAGATGGAAAAAAACTTGAAGAGGGGGAATTCACTACAGAAATAACAGGCATAATGGGAGCCTTAACATCGACAAATTTATACTCTATGGGTAATTTGAGAACTATGTTGCAACAGAAAGATCAGATGATAGCTCAGCTACAAACTCAATTAAAGGAGACTGAAAGTATTAGTCGAGAGATAAACAAGGGTCTAGAATGAGCCAGATTCAATGACATTCAAGAGATTCAAAAACTGAAAGAAAGCTTAGATGAAGAAAACCTGAAGATACAGGTCAGTCAAGCATAGGTCCTACAACAAGAAGAAATGAATAGACAATTACAAAATAAGATTAATTCCATTCAAAATCAAGTGGTAGAGCTTGAAATCTTCCAAGACCAGGTATTGAAAATACATACAAAGATAGAAAAAGAACAACAAGGAGTGTTCTTTAAGATGGAATGTATTCAGAATTACTTTCAGGAAGCAAGTAAATCCTTGGAGTGTATTCTCCTGAAAGAGAGAGAAGTGAAAGTAGCTAGAACAACTTTTCAAAAAGCAATGGCTCTTTCAACAAAAGAGGAGGTTGAAGAGACTCAAAACTATCTGTTTCAGAGAAGATTAAAGGTGATATAATACTCAAGGTATGGGAGGCAAACCTCGCAGAAAACAAGAGAATAACCAAAGAGGTTAATGACGACTATCAAAGAATTTTCAACCTTTTAGAGAAGGCTTCATTGAACATTGCAAGAAACAATTGTCCAGGGTTGTTAGGAGAAATTAACATTGGTAAGCATCAGTTAAGATTCAAGGAAGATCTGGAAGAAATTTAGGTAGAGATCCCACAAATAAAGGTAATCAATGTCACTCAAATTGACAAACGGATAGTGATGTCGAACTTAAAGTTACAAACTATTAAGTTCACAAGAAAGATAACCGAAGACCGTTTGCCTGAAGTACAGAGAAAGTTCTTCCTATTTGAGGCAAAAGATATTCCAGAAGCTCACAGAGTTTTGGTGCAGTTTCTGGGAAAATGTATTCGTTGTCTTAAAACAGAAGAAGGAAGTTCATCAACGAAGACATGAAATACTATTTTGGATATTTTCATCACTGAAATAATAAAGAAGTTAAAATAGAAATGTAAACGGTTCAACATTGCTCATTTATGTAACTGTTGGTCTTCAGAAGTTAGTTAATCACTAACTGAAAAATATTTGGTGATCATGTATAAATATAACTTCACAAGACTAGAAAAGGGATCTTTTTTGGTGGCCATTGTACGAGACAAACTTTTTGTAGTGATTAATAAGACGACAAAGCAGAGATTCTAGATCTTGTCAATTCTAAGTTATGTGTTCCCTTTGTTTGTGTTCAAAGAAATTTTCTTACGTGTATCTTTGATGGGATTTCAGGTATATTCTAGTTAATATTTATTACTGGATCGAAGTCATTTGATTATCTAATTGTTCACAATTTTTCCTCTGTGTCTGCTATTAACAGGCTTAAGACTTGCAGACTATTTAGATTATATGTTTTGTATTTCATCAAATTTTCCCTGTATTTCGCCAATCCTCGTTGCAAGGTGAGATTCTTCCATGATCGATGCCTCATTTTTGTTAAACAAATTTTTGTTTCTTCATTTTATTAAAATATAACTCAGAAACAGGAAACGACCTCTAATCTGTTGAAAATTAATCTATGTTTGAAATATTTCTCGTCTAATAAAAATCAGAAAGCAACATGTTTTATTGAACAAAGTCTTAAACCTTTTTCAACCATTATCCCTCATGACTGTGCCCGATTTAAGACAACCTAACATAGAACCCGGTCTTCAAGATCAAACTAGTATTTCTTTTAATCTATTTAACACTATCCTAAAAACAACAATTACTTGGGCCGAACTAGAACGCTTGTGCGCAGTTATTGAGAGAGATATCAGCATCCAACAACAATGGGAAGCTAGACAGAGACAGTTGAGAAACCTACTCTGATTTATCCTTCGCAATAAACCTTTTACCTCTCAACCCTCTGTATTTTTGGATTCCTTGACAGTATACTTTAAAGCCTTAAAGTATAAACTCAGGAACAAAAAACTCCATGAAATTCCCAACAGAATTTACTGTAGCAATGTACAGGTCAACTCTTCAATTTTTGAACCCTCTTTGACTGTACGACCACCTCAAAATTGTGCCAAATAGCAGTAACAACTTTCTGGGCAATAAATTCTTGTACGGTCACCTTGGGAACTGTGCCAAAACTCAAAAAATAAACAAAACAACCTGCCTCAAAAACTGTGCAACAAAAACAACAGTACAGACTAATAAAATCCATACGGTACAACCTGTCTCCTTTGTTGTATGTTGTCCCTCAATTTCTATGCAATTTATGACTGTACAGCCTACTCGAAATCCGTATTGTACGGCCTTCATTTAACATTGTACCTTGCCTCGATTTTTGTGCTGACTTTAAAGCTGTACGACCCTCCTAATTTGTACAGTACAACCCTCTATTAAATGATTGTACTCTCTCCTCGAAATGCATGCCAAAGTTGGCCTCTAGCTATCTTGGAATGCGTGCTCTAGTTCAGATAGTGGCTTCCTTCTTTAGCTCGCCCTCTTCTCTTCTCTCTTGCTCTCTCAAAATGAAAAAACACAACAACCCAAGAATGGGTGCACCCCTCTACCCTAATCGACCTCATGAGGTAGGTGAGGAGTCTCTCTAATCCAATGGATGAGATTAGATTAGATGAGTGGATGAGATTAGATGTCTCTTCACTCACCCTCACTTTAGTCATAAAGTCACCTTTTAATTTGCATCTCACAAATTAAATTACTAGGGCCCACATTAGGCACTTTCTCACCCCTTAGGCACCTAGGGAAGAGAAACACTTGTCTTGGTACTTTATTTAATTAAAATTTTTAACAAGAAGTCCATTGTATAATTGGTAATATCAAAAGGCTCCACTCACACCGGAGTTAATCATGAGGTCGCGCAAAGTAATTTGAAGGGATAACCCCTGGATACTCACCTAGCGTCAGAGATATTTCTGTGGATTTATTCGTATTTGGGGATCTTGCTAGTGCCCATACCTCTATGAGAGGTTGTACTTTCAAGGTTTTGGGCTTTGCTACCCTACCCATATGGTGATCCGGACTTACGAATGCTCACCTGTGCATCTGTTATACAATGTTTTATTAGTTGCTTGACTTAGGTATCTCATAGGTTACTTGCAGGGGTTATTCTGCTTGTACCCTGAGTCAGATAGGGGCCGGATAGCAAACAACCTTTATGGAGGATTACCTCTCCGTGGGGATCTGACCGACTGGTTGTTAAGCCCACGAGGGCCCTTATAACTGATTATGTTACCTCTAAACTTTAGAGGGGAGTCTCAAGTTCCTCTTGGATGAGACATACCTTCTCTAGCAAGGGAGGCCACTTAGCCACTTCAGCCCGTTTGCATGCATATTGGCCGTTTGACTTTTTGGTATGCCCTTTGATTACTAGTGGGCCTTAGGATATATTTTTATTTTTTGAGAGTCATAAGTCATCATGGAGTCAGACTAGCTTCCTCGCAGGTCTTGTCGGTTATTACAATTACCACCAATTTTCGAGCTATTGCCTCCTAAGAGGCATAGAGTTATCGGGAGTGGTACACACACATCCACTTTTCAAACTTGTGATCCCACAAGGATGAGTACCGAGTCTAGTCTTCAGAACGCTGGGAGTTCATCAACTCCCAATTCCACTATAGCTAATTGCACTCCTTCGATACCTGCAGCCACTACAGTTGCAGTGTTAGAGGCCTACACCAGTACTATGGCTCGGCCTATGGTCAATGCTTCGTATCTTGCATCTAATCCTTTTGGGGGTTTTGGCCACTCACCGAGTTACAATTTTCAGACCATCCCCATGGCTACTAGTCCATTTTCTTATGGTATGCCAGGTTTCACTTCACATTCTTCACCTGCCATCCTTGTTGCTGGCCATAGTGCTAGCCTTGGACCTGGGGGCACTACACCTCCTTACACTCCATTTCTGTTTGGTGGCTCCCATGTTCCCCAAGCGAATCCTAATGTAGGAAGTGTGCCTTTTCCTAACCCCGGGTCTAATCCTTCTACGGCTGGATGGAACAATCAAGGTGGCAGACAAGTTCCACCCTACATCCCTATACCTTTGGTGTTGAATTCGACCAATACTTTTGGCATGAAGAATCCACTTCAATCCTCCGGGTTCCCAACTAAAGGAGGTCAGTCTTACACTTTGGGCACCCCCCAACCTGGATCTAATCTAGTTGGGGGTAGTTTCAACAACCCTCATCTTGGATCTAATCCAACTGGGGGCAATTTTAATAATCCTTATCAGAACATTCCTACTAGAATGATGCCCAATCCATCTTTTATGAATCAACCCAGAGGAGGGTATTATAATTTCGGACAAGGTTTTGGTCCCCACCAAAATCCTGGATGGAATGCAACTCCTAACGCACAGTCTTTCGCGGGAGGATGGGGTCAGGTGTCGCAACCCTGTATTCCCTTTCTGGCCATGCTTAATTTTCCAGATTTATCTAAACTAATGAATGACCCAGTGAATCATGATCCCTCATGGCCCCCTGTCCCCACCAAACTTCCGTTAGACATTCCAAAGTTTGAGGGTAAGAATGGTGAGGACCCCGGTGATCACGTCACAACATTTCACCTTTGGTGCTCATCGAATTCTTTGAATCATGATTCTATTAGATTACTATTGTTTCAGTGCACTCTTATTGGGATTGCGTCACAATGGTATATTGAGCTACCTAGGGAGACATATGGATCTTTTCAATAGTTAGTGATAGCCTTTCTTAACCATTTTCAAATACCCGTTCGTTACGATGTTGGTCTTGAACTTTTGTCAAATTTACGCCAAGGTATTGACACTCATATTTCAGACCATATCCAGGAATGGCATAGGTGAAAATGGTTAGTTAAGACTCCCATACCCCTGGCCTTTCTTTTAGAATGGTTTTTAAAGTATTTGCATGCTCCTATTTCAAAGGACGTTGCTACTTTTGGGGTCTTTAGTGAAGAAGAAGCTATTTTTAGAGCCCAACGGTTCGATCTTATATATGCTTAGTCTGAGATGTTATACCACCTTCTTCCTAACCCACAGCGATCAAATCATGATCTTAGACAGAAACTTGTGCCTCATGCTGATGGCATTGTTGGGTCTGCCAATGTAAAATCCACAGACTCAGAAATGAAGTCTGTCAGGGGGGCAACTTCATATGGATAATCCAAACCCATCCAATCGGTGGATGTACATTCTGTGTAATCGTCGAAAAACCCAAATGGTGGCCAGCAACCATATGGGAATAAAAGGAAAGGTCTAAATAATTGTAAGGGTGGGAAGAATAATAACAATAAACCCAAGGACAAGAATAATAATGGGAAAAAGAATGATAATGCTGGAGAGGGCAAGAAAGAGAAGCGTAAGGTTAAGTTTCCTTGTAAACTTTGTATTGATGATCACCTTACACACTTATGCCCCAAACTTGTGGAGGCTGTGAGGCTTTTAATTCTACCGCCCACTGTGTTGATGAATCCATTCCCACACAACCATCACTTAGCCTCGAGTTCTTCAAATGCCAGAAATGCACCTGGAGGGAGTCAAAACCAACCACCACAAGATGGCGACCATGTTTGTATCGATATGGTCGACGCAAAAATCGATATAGCCACTCACTCTTGAGATTACGGCTCTTAAAAATCTAGTACCATCCTAGAAGCTCCTCCTCCCCCACCGGAGATGAATTTACAGATAGAGAAACCAGAGCCATTGCCTCATATTCCGAAAGGAGTATTCAAGCGCTCTACCCATAACCGTAATGCTAGAGCCGCCCATAACTACTCTATTGTTGAAGATCTAGGCCAAAAACCTTGTGCAATGTCTACTTTGGAGGTACTCCAGATGTGTCCATCGCAGAGGAATGCCTTACTCTTTTCCTTAGGATTTCTAGAACCTAGTGGCTCGAAGATCATCAAGTTTGATGTCATGGATGTGAAGCCTCGCTTACCCTACCATGTGGCTTTCCAAATCCACGTGGAGTATTCTAAATATACCATCAAACGAGCAGTCGTTGATGAAGGTGTTTCCACTTGCGTGATGTCCTTAGTCTGTTGGAAATCGATCGATTCTCCAACCCTTTCAAAGTCATCGACCATGTTGACTACATTCGACGGTCATTCCTTCTGCCCTCATGGTATTCTCCCCGCCTTTTCGGTCCAGTTAGGTGGGAAGACGATAGAGGTGGAAGTAGAGGTAGTTGATGCACCTCTCAATTATAACCTGTTACTAGGTCGCAATTGGACTTATGCTATGGTCGTCGTCATGTCGTCTGTTTTCTGCACAATTTTCTTTCCTCATCAGGGGGAGATTGTGACAATCAACCAATTATCCTTTGCATACTCTAGTCCGAATGCATCTGTTGGACCGTCGATCCCCGTAGTTGACAATTCTTAGCCGGAAACTGAGAATATCAGTGTCGAAATGTATTCTTCCCTCATGGGCACTTTCAACTTCTCAACACCGACTCACCACATTTACACCATGTCCAGTACGCTCACTTCAGTAGAGAGGTCCATCCCTTTCTGCACTTCTTATTGTAGTGACCATTGGACCCTACCTTCTCTAACTTCGTTGATTAAAGGTCAGTCACATGCTGGCATGGCTATGCCACTATCAACAACAGATATTGCATATCAAGCTATCCTTGACTCTTATGTCGATCCCGATATTGTTCCCTCACAGGTGGTCAAGGAGGATCCAGTTCTTAGGCTTTTGTGGGCCACTTCGTTATCTTGTTCACATGATTTCTTGGATGAGACTTTTCCTTCAGATGAAGCCATCCTTGAAGCCATGAATGTTTCTGAGAGACCTTGGGATGATATGCATCATTGATATTATTTTCTCCCAAGTCTAGAAAAAATTGAGCAAGATGAGTTTAGATCTACCCTGAGTGAGATAGTCGATCATGCCATAGTTCCACTTGATACACATGGCATTTAAGCCGAAGGGAATATGGTGAGTATTTCTCCAACCGTCCAGATCGATATATTTCGTACCCCTGGCAAGATTGAGAATGTAAATATAGGTGCAGATTGTTCGCCAGAAGAGATTCTGATCTACACCAACCTCTTCAAAGTTTCAAGGCATATTACCTTGGTCGTATGAAGAGATGCCAGGGATCAACCCTCTTATTTTCAAACATGAGATTATGACTTATCTGGATGCTAAACCTATTCAACAACGTCTTAGAGCTGTTAATCCTAGGAAGGCCCCCACTATTAAGGCAGAGGTAGAGAAGCTACTTAATGTCGGCTTTATCTACTCGGTTCCCTTGACCGAATGGGTGTCCAACCCCATTCCCATGAATAAAAAGCAAGAAACCATCCACGTATGCATGGAATTTCATGACCTGAACAAGGCTTGTCCTAAAGATAACTTCCCCACGCCTTTCATTGATCAGATTCTTGATGAGTGTGCAGGAAGAGAAATATTTTCTTTTATGGATGGATTTTCAGGCTATAACCAAATCCAAATCAAACCCAAAGACCAACATAAGTCGACATTTATATGTCCTTGGGGCACGTTTACATACCGAAAAATGCCTTTCGGCCTGAAAAACACCAGAGCAACCTTCCAACGAGCCATGCATTTCACTTTTCATGATCTCAAACACATAGTCGAAGCTTACCTCGATGATCTTGTTGCTCACTCTCTCAAGAGAGTGGATCATGCTACGCACCTTCGACTAGTTTTTGAAAGATGTCGCTACTATAGAATCCAACTCAACCCTCATAAATGCATCTTTTGCATTAACTCTGGCCATCTCTTAGGATTCTTAGTCTCTGAGACCAGGATTATGGTAGATCCTCTTAAGGTTGAGGCAATACTTCAATTGCCTCCCCCATGCACGATTAGACAACTTCAAGGTTTACAGGGGAAGGCTAACTTTTTGCATTGGTTTATTGTGAATTATGCTAATATCACTAAGGGTTTCATGCACCTATTGAAAAAAGACACCTCGTTTATCTGGGATGAGCGAGCCCAACATTATTTTGACTCTTTAAAGAAATCCTTAGTATTGGCCCCTCTATTGAAATCTCTTGATTACAGTAGAGATTACTTGTTGTATATCGCCGCATCTGAAGAAACCATTGGTATGGTTCTAGTTCTAGAGTACGATGAGCTCCGCGAGCACGTCATCTACTATCTCAGTTGAAATTTAGTCAGTCCTGAACATAATTACTCCCACGTCGAAAAGCTAGCTTTAGTTGCCATTCACGCAGTCCAACATTTACGACACTATATATTGCTTTGCAAAACTACTGTGGTTGTTGATGTTAATCCATTTCAATACATCCTCACTAGATGTATCATAGGCGGGAAATATAATAAATGGATTGTCATCTTACAAGAATTTGATCTCGACTTTGCTTCGGCCAAGTCCAAGAAATCACTAGTTTTTGCAGAGTTAATATATGATTTCCCACGATTAGATGAAGACGTTATTCATGTCGATTTGTTCGCAGATGAACACATTTTTCTCGTCTCATCGTCCGACCCCTGGTATGGAGATATTTTTTTATATCTTCAAACCTTTAAGTCCACTCAGCATCTCTCACAAGATGATTGACGATGTGTTAGATACCAAGCCAAAAAGTATACAATCATCGGCAACACTTTGTATCGTCGAGGAATAGATAGTATCTTACATCGTTGCTTAACTCATGAGGAAGCCAAGTTAGTCCTTAATGATTACCACAAAGGGGCTTGTGGTGGTCATTTATCCGGGCTTGCAACAGCCCAAAAAATATTGTGAGCCGGTTACTTCTGGCCCACCATCTTTAAAGATTGTATTAAAGTGGTTAAGAATTATCACCCCTGCCAGGTGTTCACTCGAAAAATGCACTCGCACCCAGCCCCTCTTCACCCATTCATTACTGTCGCTCCCTTCACCAGGTGGGGGGTAGATTTCATCGATTGCAACCCAACTTCGGCTGGGGGACATCAGCACATTATAGTGGTTGTCGACTACTTCACCAAGTGGGGGGTAGATTTCGTCGATTGCAACCCAACTTTGGCTGGGGGCCATCAACACATTATAGTGGTTGTTGACTACTTCACCAAGTCAGTCAAAGCCATGCCTACCGTGAAATCTGATGGGAAGACTGCAACTTTTTTCGTATTCAACCAAATTATCGCCTGGTTCGGTATCCCAAGTGAGATTGTCACTGATCATGGCAGTTATTTTCAAAATGAAATGATGGTAGAACTAGCGTCTAAGCTGGGGTTTAAACATGGTCATTCATCTCCTTATTACCCCTAGGAAAATGGGCAAGTAGAGGTCATTAACAAGTCTCTCAAGACCATATTGCAAAAAATTGTCAGTCGGAGCAACTCCAACTGGCACATCATGTTATATCCCGCACTTTGGGCATACCAAACCTTGGTTAAGACTGCCACCAGTTTTTCTCCTTTTCAGTTAGTACACAGTGTGGAGTCAGTACTTCTCGTTGAATGCAAAATCCCTTCTCTCAAATTGGCAGTTGATCTCCTACCTGACACTTCGGATTTAGAGCGACGCCTTGTACACCTAGAGAGTCTTGAAAAGCAGCGTTAGGATGCCTTTACTTCTATCGTGGAAAACAAAAAATGTGTCAAGGTTCAGTACAATAAGTCTGCCTATCCCCGGTTGTATGATGAGGGTGACTTGTGTTGGATATATGGCTATAACAGAAGACTGACGCAGATGGTTAAGGTTGTCATTGATGGCAATCGGTTATGGAGCAGTCAAGGATGTCAACACGCACAAGAAATGCTGGAACACGAATGCTGGAACACAGATGCTGGAACACGAATGCTGG
>ML799572.1:285473-311772 GCA_009831015.1 Picea engelmannii
TTGTAGAATCTGAAGGTTGGTGCCTTCATTCAGTTGGTGCTGAAGTAAAAAGGAAGTCGGTGCTTCCACCCAGTGGGTGCTGGGATTCTGTGGGAGTTGGTGCTCTCATCCAGTTGGTGCTGGAAATCAGAGGTTGTAGCCTCCATGAGTTGGTGCTCATAAAAGATGAGATGTAACGAAGTTGAAGCTTGCTGGACATCTTAAGAAGACGAGGTTTTTTCCCTGGTTGGGTTTCCTCTTGAAAAATCTGTGTCTTGTACTTGTGAATGAATGCTGTGTGTGATTGTTGTTCTTTATACTATCTGCTTTATGTTTATAACTCTGGATTTCACAGTAAAGACTCACTGCCACTAAGATTAATGATTCAAAGTTAAAAATGAGAGTAAATGGTTAATAATCTAAACTAACTGATTCACCCCCCCCCTCTCAGTTAGTTCATACCTGTAACAACTTGGTCCTCTTGTATGACCAAGCCAAAGAACCGCTAGGGGAAGGCAAGTTTAAACCCATGTGGCACGGTCTATATATCGTGTGACGTGTTCTAGAAAAAGGAGCCTACGAATTAAAAGATTATGAAGGGAACTAATTGGCTGAGCCCATAAATGGGGTCTACATGAAAAGGTATTACGCTTGAGCCCTAGGCTTAAGAGAAGCCCTTTGTATACTAATGTAAATTTAGTGTATATACACCGTTTCCCCTTTTCTTTTTGTCTTTGGCTTGCTTATCGAGTTTTCCCTTTGGTGGGCAGATGTCAATGGAGTTTTCAGTCTATGTAGGATTTGTAGATGGAGCCAGTATTCATACATGGAAGGTAGCTTCCGCCTCTTGGGTGATTTACTCGCCCGAGGGTCTGTTGGTGTCTTCAGGTGGTGTATGCCTAGGGCCATCCACGAATAATGTGGCCGAATACAACGTCGTCATAGAATTATTGCACGATGTTATCTCACATGGTATTCGCTCTATAGAGGTGCGCTTAGATTCTCAGTTAATCATATGTTAGTTGAACAATCATTACCATGTGAGTGATCCCACGTTACTCCGTCGATTCCTACGGATATGTCTTTTAGAATGACAATTTGATTTTATTACATACTTTCACATTCCTAGAAGTGATAATCATGTATCTGATGCCTATGCTAATTATGTTTTGAATTGGCATTTGTCACATTAATAAAGCAAAGAAAACTATTAAATCAATATACACATTGAAAGATATAAGTACAGTCGAAGATCCCTCTTTATATATTTCCAAAAAATATGGTGTTTTATATTACAAAATTGGGGCTAAAACCCTCAAAAATACATATACAGCTGATATACATGTCCCATGATATCTACGCCTATGGTGTTGGATGAGTCTCATGATAGCAAACCATGGTGTTGGTGAGACACCGGAAGAGTCGTACCCATGCTTTAGGTACACCGACAACCTGCCTCTGCATGGCCTCAGGTAGATCCTCCACCTGAACCATAGGAATCCTCTACGTCAAATGTGACAGGTTGCCCTGCACATTCTGAAGGACTCTCTCCGCCTCTCCTCCCACTGCCTCATCCCCCTAGTGCCTTCGCCTATGTCGTAGGTATCCCTCTGGCCATTGCGGACCCACATCTGCAATCACACATGTATCGAATTAATGTTAAAAAACACCATCCGAAAAATATTTTTGTTCCCTTAAATACAAAATACAAAAAAATGAAATATGTAATTTTTTTTTTACCTATGGCATCGTAGGTGGCTTCTGGTGGAAGCGGCATATCAGGATCTCCTTTGAAATCAATTTCCGCATATGGATAATCATCCATAGCTATGATCTGTCTCCGCCACCAGAAGAAAAATTCATAATTGTAGGGTGTCAACACCCTACCTCCTCCCTGTTGTCTCATGACCTCGATCCATCGCACCATAATTGGATCACATGGTTCTCTAGGAATGATCTCCACTCTAGGTCCCAGACTTGGGACTCATTCGAAAAAGAAGCTACAAAGGATAGAATCAAACCCAAAGTTTAGCTTTCCCCCCTACTTGCACTCTGTCAGCTGACCTTTCATATTGGTCAGCAGTGAGGTACACCAATTGTACATGGTAGGATTCCCACACTCCAGTGCATAAAACATAAGCGGTCTCAATGCTTGATGCAGCGATGCCAACCCTATCATCCTGTTAAGAACGAGCACAATAATCTTTAGGATGAGGTTACCTATAGCCCCGATAGGAATTTGACTTCCCACCATGGGAGTCCCTGCAACACAGTGGGCCTCGATGTATTCTCCGACCTTCATCCCACTCCCTGCCCCATGTGACTTGAGGTCCATGACCTCTCCTCAGCATGAAAGTCCTATCGAGAAGTAGAGGTCCTCTACTTTTATCCTTAATGGTTTTCCATCAAGGATAAAGCTCTCGCTATCTAGATCCCAATAGCCCACCAACATTTCCAATAACCTCACTTGGGCCCTCATTCCTTTGAGAGCCCAAAACTTATATAGACCACATATTTTTAAAGCTTCTTGAGCCACTAGATCCCTACCAACTACTGCATCTACCTCCTCATGCTCTCTCTCCCTCCACTCCAACACCATCCTACAAAAACCAAATCAATTCTTGAGTTAGAAACTTATTTTTTTCCCTTTTGCACACGTATACGTGGTTTATCCAAGAATAGTCACGGGTAGGGCCTAATATACGCCCCCTGTAGTTCACACAGGGGCGTATATCTAGTCGTATACGCGACATATTAGCAAAAACTTCCGTATACCGAAAAACTCAATTTGCGCCCTTAAAAACCAATAAACTACAACCTAATTCAAAATTGTAAACCATTGAATTTGAAGAGGATGGGATGAAGAGTTACCTAGTCCAGACGGTGTGTGATTTCCTCGCCTATTTCTCCCGCAATCACCATTTGAATGATGGAGGTATGTTAGTCCAAATTGCACTATTTTGGGTAAAAATGAAAATGACATAGTAAATTTTGATTTTATTACTATTTATAGAACTTTTTACCCATTTAATATAGTTTTATGCTATTATTTTGTCTAATGGACTAATTCAAAATGGATTTAAACTGGTTCTTGTAGCTTTGACTCAATTTTCTTACATATTTCAATGTCATGGTTGGTCATTCGTCTCCTTAGGCAGGTATATTCATAACCTAACATATAGGATAAGTATTCACTACATCGTGCAATTTTGCATTATCCTTCAATTACCACTTTTTATGCCTTAGGGACGAACCCATTTATTGTGACGCATTAACCTCCATATTCTATCGTTGCATCTTTAATAAATGGTAGAGACTCACCAAACATGGGTACCCTAGTTAGAACCTCTTTGTCATTTGGTGCCCATGCCGAGATTTTTCCCTTAGGACTAGGAGTCCATTAAAATTCAATACATAACTTCACAATGAGCCCCATTTCTCATTCATGCACACGCGACCTTATTTCTCGCGGACTCCCAAAGCACGAGTCTTAGTTAAGCTCTTTTCCGACTCGTTATTAAAAATTGAAAAGATCATCGAGTGATTTGTCCCTTTCACACTCGTTAAAATTGGATTTGAAAGATCATGAGTCCTAGTTAAGCTCTTTTCTGACTCGCTATCAAAAATTGAAAAGATTGCCAAGTGAACTTGTCTTTTTCACACTCGTAAATTGGATTTGAAAAGACGTCTATTTGGCACAAGTTTACCCCTTTTTCACACCAAGTAGACTAAAAGATATAAAAAGGGACATTTTTTGGATTTAAGTTGTGATTGCATCTCATGCCCTCACTTGTAGTATTGAGCCTTTATTCGGTTCTCTCTTTGCATTATAAACCGTTGCCTAAGCAGTTTGCATCCTCAACCAAGCAGAGCCTTGTTTTTATCCTTGGCAATTTGACACCCTATACCCTGGAGGGAACATCACCCCGAGTGTCCATCTCCCGCATGCATTTCCTTGCATTGAACATAGGTATGTTCCACTGCTGGAACTAGTTTTGCTTACTTGCGACACTCATTCCCTCCACTGTATCATAGCATTCATTTGTTATGAAAAAACAAAAAAAGGTGGGCGGGAAGGGAGTACTAAATTGTAATTGACAGTAGTCATGTCGCCTTTGAACAGAGAAAAATGTTATTGAGTCCTTGTGTCATCATAATTTTTGGTTTAGCATGGCCTGAGGAAGCTAATCTCGCTACAGAGTTCTCTCTACCGACTGGTTACTCTTCCAATCCCTATAGAGAACATTATAGATGCCTCATGCATCTAATTGTTGCATCATTGAGTCTATGCTACCAGAGTCCACCATATGTCTCATTCTCTTGTTAAAAGGAAGTCTATCAACCTATGTCGGCCATTCCTCATAAATCTTGACTTTACATGTCGGCCATACCCTCAATTTGTCTTAGAATCACATGAAATTGTGTTCTCATCATGAACCCTGGCCCTACTTTCATCATTAGTAGGTCACCTTGAACCCAACAATCGACATTTCATCATTCATCATTGACTGGGTGGTTTCCCTTGGGTTCGCCAGCAAGACATCTATTCACACTTTGGGATTCATGTAGTGTCTTGGATTCCATTAGCCTTATTGGTGGTATCTTCACCTTTTTCAACAGTTTTCATCATTGGCTACTATTCATAGGGTCCTTTTCGTGTACCGCTTGCATTTGGCACACGCGAAATATGCACAAGGTCGTTGGTTCATGAACATGTTCTTCGTTTGATCTCCACAAAATCATGAAGCTCCTGCTTTGTTCCTCATGCTGACTGATGAGAGATGCCTTAATGCTCTCCTTTCGGTGGGTCTCTTTCCATCGACTTCATCTCATTTATTTTGGATACGAGACTTAGAGTTTTACGAGTACCGTGAGGCTATAGTCATTAGTGGCAGGCTCTCTCACCATTGACAGATGGGGATACATCAATGTCTCCTGATCAATGGATCTCTCAAGTGTTCAACACCAACTCCTTTATTCACATTTGTAGAGATGTACTCAGTTCCTTGATACCTACTTTCATCATTGGTAGGTTGTCTCGTGTTTGTTAACGGTATACCTCAATGACCGGTAATCAAACAATGTCTCATCATGTTCGACCTCAACTCATTTATTCACATGATGTAGAATTGCACCATTGGCGGATAGTGTAGAAGACTTGAAGACATCACTATGTGGCTGCAACTTTCCTGAGTTGTTGCTTCCATTTCATTGAACTAGTACCTATTTGCCTTCAATGATCATGGGAGATCAGATCGTACTCCATGGTATACAGAAATCTTCAAATTGATTTTTGAGACTGGTTTCAATGGACCTTGTTCATGACTATGATAGCTCTTGGCATATAACCGCATTTTTATTTATCTATTCCTGGCCATGAACACTTGTTTGATATATTTTCCACATGGATCTGCATTGTATCCTTGGCAGCCATGTATGAAAAGTTAGTACACAATGTAATAAGAAATTGAGTTCATCCAGCTGGTTCTCTACCACTCCACTTCTAGGTTAATTATAATGTATTTAAGCCATCGCAGATACTTCTCTGATCTCACACATTAGGGGGCATCTGTTATAGAAAGATTTGCCTCACCATTACTATATTGCACAGAGGGCCTTTTTCCATTTCCCTATGCAGACTTATCATCCCTTTTTTGATGAATCCAGAGCAAAAAATATATACTTTTCTACATATACACTCCCTAACTTCTTTACAAGATGCATATACGCTTGCTGCTCCACTACAGCTCGCGTATATCGATATTTGTGCCAGAAAATACAAAATGAAGTCGGGTTTCCATGTCACGATAGGAGATCTCTGATCCTTGGACTTCCATATACCGAAAATGTTCCGACTCAACCCTTCAGTTGCATTCTAAAGGCTATAAGAGAACAATTTCGATCTATGGAAAAAAGGAGAAAGCATTCAACTTTAAGAGCAAAGTTACTTTGGAGAAATGACTTCATATTGAGTCTGCATCCCTTTGTCCCTCAAGTATGAACATAGTGTTCATCCCCCAAGATCTTCCCTTATTGTTGAGAGGACCTCATTGCCTCTTTCCTATGAGCTTGCCTTTGGTGGAGGATTGAAGTGGTGGAGACCCAGCTGGAAGGAACTTGGTTTCTTGGTTTCAAACCGTGCCGACATGAAAGTCTGTAATGTTGATACTTCCGTCGATCAATTATTAATAGAAATACTCCTTTCCCGTCCTATCAATATCTTGAAAATATATGATTATTATCCATGGGCATGCTTGTAATGTTTATTAATGGATTGTGTTATCTAATGTGATAACTCATTCTATATATTTTCACTATACACTTGCATCACTTGTCTGTCGAGAAATTCTTGCAGGTGCAAAGTTTTGGGTCAAAGAGCTCAATAGTGGAACGACATCAAACAATTGGATCAAGGTAGGCTTCTTCCTCATATTGTACATTAGTTTATATAGCACATGTTGGAATTGAGTTGATTTCTACATTCATACCTCTCTGTTGTGGTTTACCCTTGGCCATAGAGATTTTTTCCCTTGTAACATGGGGTGAACCACGTATATCTGGTGTCTTATGGTTTTCTTTGTGCTATGTTATTTATGTCATAATATGCTTAGTTCTTTGATTATGATGTATAATAGATAGATCTTTGGTTTCTTAAATGCTTTACTTGTGTTAAGGGTAGATGAATGCTAGATCTAACTTATCATGCTCAGTGCTTAGGGTATATAATCATTTGTTGTTACTGCGTCGATCTATCTTTGGTTATGCTTTGCGATGTTAAGAAACTAATCCATGTCATTGTCTAAGTATTAATAGAATATTCTGCGAAGTGTTATTATCATAGATCTGTGTCCCATCCTGGTTATAGACACCTGCGTCATGTAACCCCCCCTTCTTCTACCTCAGGTGAGACTTTACCTTCTTTGTAGGTGTTACTGAAAGGGATGGTAGTCCGGGTTTTTTTGGTGCGTTGTTAAGCATTGAACCCTGGTTCTTCCCTTCTGCCAACAAATGGTTTTGTTGTCGGGACATGAAACTGTGATTGCTGGGAATTGAAGCAAAGAAAAAGAGAAGCTTTGTGCATATATCTGTTGCTGAAGTGCGCAATACTCTACTTGACTTACAAATCTTTGTGCCAAGAGAGTAAGTTGATCTGAAGGAGGTAAGATCCTAAAGAAGCAAGCTTTGTTCTTTAGCAAGAGAAAGATAAGTGAAAAATTTTGTTTTAAAAGCATGAACTTAAGTATGTTTAATAGGTTATGTCCTAGTCTAAAGGCTAGGGAACAGTTGAAAGAAAGAGTTGATTTGAGAAAATTTAATGGAAATGAAGAAAGATATGTTATTCCTATGCATAGAAAGAGTTTTTGGACTAATAACTAGATGCAGGAACATAGAATTTTTTTTGTAGATTGTAGGTCCAACACTATGATCCGAGGGGAAGTGCGCAGTACAGAAGAGGTTGGGGAACATTTAAGAGAAAAAGAGGATTGACTTTGTGTTATAATTGTAGAAGATCAGGACATATTGCTAAGGAATGTCCTGAGGTAGGCCCTATTTGTTTTTGTTGTAATATTGTTGCTCATGAGGTTGAGGATTGTCCAAGGATTATTGCTAAAGTTGAAGGAATGAACATGAGACAAGAAAACTATGAAGAAAGTCAAGAGACTAAGGTCATGTTAGAAAGTCATAAAAATAAAAGGCCAGAGGAAGTTCAGACTACGTTATTACAGTTGAAAGAAATGATGGATGTTCATAAAGATGTCAGTTTACCAGAAATCCTGAAAGCAAAATAGTGCATAATTGTAAGAATAGAAGACTTCGACATAGACTGTGTCTTGGATGAAGAAACACAAGTGAATATTATGATAGAAGAAACTTGGGGAATCTTGGGAAAACCTATTGTGGTACCTTCTTTGGGATGATAGGCCTTTTAAAGGGAAAAATGATAACCTTATGTGGAAGAGTTACTAATGTACCTATTATTGTTCATGGAACATTGACTGAAGAAGAATTTGAAGTCATTAGGTTTGTTGGGGACAACGCCCCTTTCCCAATATTGCTACGTAAGACTTGGATGGAGAAGTATCAAATCAGAAGAAAAGCAGAGGAAGAAGCTACAAAAAAGAAAAAGAAAGAATTAAGGGATTTCATAGCTAGGAAGATAGACCAACTAATAGAAGAACGAGAGGATAAGTCGAAGAAACAAAGCAATGTAACAATGCAGGAGGGATAGAAGGCAAGAGAATTAGTTTTCAAGGTTGAAAGAATGAAAGAAGGCTTGAAGGACCTATCTATTTAAGAAATAAGTATGTCCACTCAGGAAATGTTTAGAAAAGGGACATTAACTCCAGAATCTTTGAGGGCACCTCAATAGTGCGAAGCCACTTAGCTAGGGGAAGATAAGAATAAGAATCAAAAGAGGATTCTAGAAATAATTAGAGATACTCAGATAACAGGGAAGAAGGCAAGGAAGCTCAATAAAAAGAAGGCTAAGTTGGAAAAGCTACAAGAAGTTACAGAAACCAAATGGAAGACTTCGCAGACTGGAACCTCGCAAGAGGCAGGTTCACAGGATTTGAACCTCGCTGGAATAGCAGGTCTGCGTAGAATGGGACTTCTCCCTGGCGAAGTTAGATGATCATTGGAGGTGCCCCAACCATTAGAATGATTCTCCAGAATGGTTAGAAAACACATTTATGGGATGATGGACCGCTTTTGCACATTGAGACCGTGCCACAACGGATAGTTTTACATTGATGGAAGCATTTCTTGGCCATTGGAAGACCCATCATGATGCCCCGCTTATTTAACTCATTGTTCATTATGCTGGGACCACTTTTTGCTACCCGTGATTGATTGAGCTAAGCAAAGAATTGTCGAAGTGTCGAGCTCTAGTATCTGGAACTAGACCCTGCCTGTCTGATAAAATCTAGAATGTCGGGTGAACCTAGTGAATTAGAGAAGTCTATTGAGGAATTTCTCAATAAGCTAATGGCTGAAAAACTGCTATCTGAAGGTATCCAGGTGTCGCCGACTAGGGGACTGCATGCTTCCCCTTTGACTGGACATCGTTCCGACCATTTCAATCTCGCAACTGGACAATGAAGTAAGCACCGTGGCGATCTGGCTAATGCAAAGCAGATCCCATCGATCCTACCTAAATATATTCCACCTTTGGTTGGAGTTGTTAACCATAAAAGTATCCCCTGATATTTTGAGTACGTCGTGTTCACTACATACATTTCGAAAGGAATTCTCATAGTCGGGAGTCAGTTAGGATAGATCCCATTGTTGAAGAACAATGACTTCAACTTAGGAGACGGGAAGAACTACACCATGTTAGCACCCCACTGCTATCTCACGAAGACAACTAGAAATAAACCTTGTCTCATCTCACATCCATGGATTAAGGGGTTGGCGCAATCTACTGTGTTGAACATGATGGAGATCCTACATTTTAGCTACCAGCAGGAGGTTAATGCTTGCGTTAAACTCTTGTTGTCATGTTATCATGGCAGATACTTATGTCTTGACAGGAGAATTACTATGGATCCAACGTTGATCCACCAGATCACAGGCTTAATCACGAAGGGTCCCGACCCTCAATAGTTTTATCTAGGGAATGCCTCAAAATGATCTTTGGCACGGCGCATCAAGGAAGCTTACGAAGAAGTAGAAAAAGGAAAGCGAGGTTACAAGGTATCCTCTATATAGGATGGCGTAGTGCACCTCGCCTGCCAACTCCTAGCTGGAAAGCTAGTGAGGAAGAACCACCCCACATAGGTCACTAGGTTCGTGGTGGACCTCATAGGAAAGTGTTTGGAGGGAATGCAGATGAACTGGGTGAACTACCTCGTAAATGAGATAGAGAAGGATTATCGTGAAGCCCAGGACTTGGGATATGAATTCCATTACAGTTGGCTGATCATTTTGATCTCATTTGTCACTTGGAAAATGCCTGAAGGAGCCACCTTCCTAGATATCGAACCTTAGGAACTGTTGGCCGCTTAGTTTTCCACCCCATGGTATACCAATGACACGACGAAGCAATGGTAGTCCAATGATGTGTTCCATGGGTATTACCAGCAGTTGAAGGTCGCTATCGAATCAGTCCCGTGTATGACATCGTGCACCCTGCACCAGTACCGACCAATAACAAAGTTCTACGTTGATCCTAATTTCATCTACATCACTGGGCATAGAGATGAGAACCAGGAAGAATTACAGTCATACTACAAGCTGACATATGACGATATGGATAAGATCACAAAGGAGTGGTCGGAGGAATTTCTTTTACATGTCGCTGATGCAGAATTATCCAACACCAACACTATAGGAAGCCCCATAGTTATACAGATTGAGCATGTCAGACAATCCAGTGGGACGAAGAAGAATAAGAAGAAGGAGGAAGTCCATGATACAGAGAGTGATGAAGAGGACAATGCTTCTAAAGATAACCGGTCTGGCTCGCTAGGAGGAGGAGAAGATGAAGAAAATGGACAAGGAGGAGGAGATGAAGGAGAAGAAGAGCAAGGAGGAGGCGAAGCTATCACCCCTCCACCTAAGGATCCCCACGTTGGGACAGTGACACCACAAAAGAGGAAGGTTTCTCCAAAGAAACCCTCAGCAAGGAAGAAGACACGTTCTAATAAGCTCCAGTTGGAAGCCAACCTTTCGGATGATGACATCAGTATGGTCCTCAAAGATATGGAGGATGCATCCAAAGACATATTGCAGAGGTATGGAGAGAAACAAGAGGATTTATATGGAAGGATCGAGAAGGAATTAAAGGAAGTACAACAATTTGTTCACTTGTTCCACGCAGTACCTACTGTGTCGTCTACACCTTCCTCGTCAAAGACTACAAAATTGGGGGATGAACCAACCCAGTTGAAAAGACTTGTGGATGCAACAGAAGCTCGAATTCAGAGAGTCCAGGAAGAGAAGGAGAAGGCTAAAGAAGCCTTGAAAAGGGAGAAAGATGAAGTCTTATCACAATTACGAGTAGCGCAGGACAATATAGTTTCCCATGAAAGAGAGAAAGCAGAGCTTCAGACAAAGCTTTAGGAGGAAAAATCCCATTTATAGAGAGAAAAAGAGCAGCTTCTTGCAGAACGAACCATGGTCAAAGAAGTGGTAAGTAAAGCATGTCACTTTCTGCTAGGCTTGGCACAGGAGGAGAAAGATTCAGTCGAAGCTCAAGTAGTGAAGCTCGTTGAGACCCTCCAACAACTTCAGGCTAGGATAATAGAATTGGAGGCCCAAATAGTATCGAGCACCTCGCAGGAGGTGAGTGACTAGAGGGAGGAGACCGCTAAGAACACATTTGCAAGCATAAGATCCCTTGCCTCGAAATGTAAACAGTTAAGTGATAGTATCACCCAGACATATGAATGCCTCATCGAGGATCAAGAGCTGAAGAAGCTAGAAGCGTAGTTACAGGAGGCACATCAACATGCAATTTCAATGTAGGCACAGATGAATCTAATTACCACAGTAGAAAGGATGAAGAGATCCTAGGAGCAACGCGTAGTACAACAACAGATCACTTCCCTCCATGGTAAGGTAATGGAAGTCACGTAGAAGCTTCAACCTATGCAAGATGAAGCTTGCAAGGTGTTCGAAGAGATTGATGGACAAGACTCATAACTAGATCAAGTGGTTGCAACAGTAGAACAGTGCCTAGAAGGTCCTGTTACAGAGTAGATGATCCAGGATCTCACTGAGAAGGAGGCTTAGGCAAAGCAGCAAGTCAAGGTAGCTTGAGTTAATATCGAGGCCTTCAAAGAAGCATTTTCTAGACCTGAGTTACTCGGGACGAGTCACATGTGAGTGTTGGGGGCCCATTGGCCATCGACCAAGTTTTGGGGAAACGATGGTCAACTTTGGCTCACTTTGGGACTTCAACACGTTGGTCGAAGAAGGAGCGCCCAGGTGGAGCTGAGATTGTGGATCTCGCCGATTTTGAGGGTTAAGTGGACCCAGTAAAGGGTCCTCTAGTGTTTTTGTAATGGGTTTATGGGATGTCATCCCATGGGGTTTTCCCATGATTAGGCCTTATTGTAAGGGTTTGTAAAATATAAATAAAGAATAATTTATTCTAGAAGTAGTAAGAGAAGTGAATGTAGTTATGTGTGATCAGAGTTTCTTTGTGCAAAGGGATGTATGTGCGTTAAGAATTTGTGCTCGATATAGAGTTGGCTCTATGCCTTGACCTAGTTTTGGAAGGAGGATCTGGTGCTTAGTGCACAGATCTCATGTCTGGTGTGAATCTTGAATTTGTGGCTTACTTCACAGGAGCGAATGAATGTATGATTCTAGTGAATAATAAAGAGGTGAAGCGGTTGGTGGACGTAGCCCCACACTGGGGTGAACCACGTATATCAAGTGTCTTATGGTTTTCTTTATGCTATGTTATTTCTGTCATAAATATGCTTAGTGCTTTGATTATGATGTATAATAGATAGATCTATGGTTTCTTAAATGATTTACTTGTGTTAAGGGTAGATGAATGTTAGATCTAACTTATCATGCTCAGTGCTTAGGGTATATAGTCATTTGTTGTTGTTGTGTTGATCTATCTTTGGTTATACTCTGTGATATTAAGAAACTAATGCATGTCAATGTCTAAGTATTAATAGAATATTATGTGAAGTGTTATTATCACATATCTGTGTCCCAGCTTGGTTACAGACACCTGTGTCTTGTAACCCCCCCTGCTTCTACCTCGAGTGAGACTTCTCCTGCTTTGAAGGTGTTTCCGAAAGGGCCGGTAGTCAGTGTTTTGTTGGTGCTTTTTTAAGAGTTGAATACTAGGTCTGCCCCTGTGCCAAAACTTGGCAGTGCGTCGATACCCCGGTGGGTGAGGAGAATATGTTGTTGTACTCTTCCACAATCTCGTCCACTTGTGTCTGTTGCAAAGAGAGGCTTTATGTAGAAGTCATGGATGTGGCGACGACCTTTTCTTACTATGAGCACGGATCACAAAGAAGATGAACTTCCCAACTTGTGAAATGACCTTACTGCATTTCTTAGTATAGATTAAAGAAATAGCAGTAGGAGGTGTTAGCGCTCTATAAATTTCTTAGAGGTTGTTAGGAAGAAGAAATCTACAAGAGGTAACTTTATCCAATCGCTTTTGAAGCTGGGATCTAGCCCTTCCAACTTCAGAGAGGGATCTCTCTATATGATATAGATATGTTTCAAATTTTTAAATATTAGGATAGGTAAATAAATAAGTCAATTTTGTTGTCGTAGTGTTTGTCGAGTTGGTTGAGACAGTTTACACATCCTTTGGGCTATGGGGTCTGTGTCGTAAAGATGAAATCCGAACCAAAAAAAACAAAGGAAACCTTTCACAGGGCAAGATAATATAATCACTGGATTCTTCAGTAGCATAAATGAGGAATAGCAGAAAGGATGAGAAAGACAATTACAACAAAGAAGCAGTTAAGAATTTCTTTATTGTAAAATGAGAAGATAAAACACTAAAATATTTTAACTCAGAAACAGGGTATACGAGATAAATCCTGCAACTTTCGTTACTTCCAAAGATTAGATTTAGAAAACAGTGTGATAACAAAGAGAGAATAACATTTAACTTAGAGAGAAAAACATCACCAGTGAATACACGCAAGAATCCTGTAAAATGCCTCTTTGTATTAATGGGAGATTTCTTCAAACATATTACAGTTTGATAGCTTCAGGGTGTGGAGATCAACAACCCTCAATACTTCGAAAGATGAAGTATTTATAACTCAAAATTACAAACAATCCTGTCATCAAAGACCATGACGTGCTAAATCTATTTTTAGCCTAACTAATTTAACAAATTTCAGAAATCTAGGAACTACTTGATGATGTGTCACAACTACATGCTTTTATGGGTGAACCATTGGTGAGGCCTCTGCACGACCTCATATGACTGGACAAATGACTGGGCTGGGACATCTCATCTGCTACTCGATCAGATCATAGAGTTCTTCCCATCGAAGATGACTGGGCACGTTGACTTTGAGTAGCCTTCGATAAACTTCATCCATTTCTGTGTATTTGGCGAAGGTAGGTTTGGTGACGAAGATGTATCGAATCTCATGCTGAATACTAATGTCCCACTAAAATGTATCTAGAAATTCCTTGCAAGTGATGCTACCTTGAATTCCTGAAAACTTTGAACTGTCCTTAGCCACATCAGCCAGTCTCTTTTTGTAGTCTAGGAGTGTCATCAATTTGTCATTGATTACCTTCAGACCAGGAAGACCTTTCTTCTGTAGAGCCTCAATCTTACTAAAAAACCTTTGTACCCCTAGGTCCATGGCCTGAACCTTTTCTTCCAGCTGAAGCATTAATCCTCTCCTGGTCAAAACTCTTTTGACCTCAAGGATGGTCTCCTCATTCATAGACTTGGTGATGTCTGTCCAGACACTTTCTTTAACCTCGGCCAAAGTTTTACCTGCCACTATTTGCTTCTGGAGTTGTTGCAACTCTTGTTTGAGTTGGTCTAATACTTGCTTTTCGTTGGAGAGGCTGATCTGAAAGGACTATTTGAGTTCTTGAAGGTTCTCAATCTCCTTTTTGAGCTTACTAATCTCTGTTTCCTGCAGGTTCATATTTTCCATAGATTTAGCCAATTCGGCTGTCTTTTCCAGGGATGTTAGTGGAATCATGGATGGGACTTCTGTTACCGACGCTATGCTCACTCCTGAAATTGGAATGGAACTCAATGGAATGACTTCCATTGGCTTCAGTTGTTCTTTCTCCTTTACTAGCTTCTCCATCTCAGCTTCCATTTCCTTTAGTTGAGCATTCTGCTCCATGAGTAGTTTGAGCATTTCATCTTTTTCTCCTTCTGTCTCTGCTATCTCCTTTTCCTGTGAATCCTCTGTTGGCAGCAGTTTCAGTTGTTTCCTTAAGAAGGCTATGTCATCATTTTTCTTCTTAATCATCTCCTCAGCTACTTTCACGTTCGAAGGATCGTAACCGATCTTGAAGACCAGTTCCTCCAAAGTCTTGATCCTGTTGTCCTTGGCAAAGGATGATATCTTTTCCAACTTCAACTATATTTGGACGTTGTTAAGGGACACTTGCAATTTGGACTCAGTCGTGGAAGCATGCACCAACGTATAGAAAACGATCTCTCCTGTTTGCTTTTGGAGATCCATCTGATCGGCCGGATGCACATCCTTAGTTTGGAATTCAAAGGTGGCCCTTTTGTAATCAGTGATTACCTTTGGATCTGACACCTGTGCTTGGAGGAATGCCATATGCATTCTACCCTTCTCTGTGTCAAATGCCAATAGCAGCCTATGTTGTGCAGTTGACGTCTGCTTCCAGAACTGGGCGCAAGTGCTACTGGTCAGAGTCTGATTCCTTTTCCTGATCAGATCGTATTTTTCAAAGATGCTCAGCTTCAGTCCTACCTTTCTTGGCTGGGTGGTTGGTGGAGTATCTGTAGATTTCTTCAGCAACGCTGAGGTTATGATATGCTGGAGGCTTGCACTGAGGGGCAGCCTATCAACCTTGGTCATTGTAGTAGATGGGACTTCCTTTTTCCCAGTCGGGTCGGGAGCTGAACTAGTTCTAGGCCTCTTGGTATGCAACTGGAATTCTTCTGACGACACTTTAGTAACAGGCGTAGACAAATATTTCTTAGGCATTTTCTCTTTTGGAACCTGTGGGGTGGTTGTTTGTGATACAGTGGCAGGGGGATCCTACTGTTCTGCTTCGACCAAAGTGTTTGGTTCCCATACTGTCTGGTTTGCAAATTTCTTGACTTCGGGGCTAGATTCGTGAACATATGGGATATTCTTGTTCTTCACCCTCATCTTGGAGATGATCCCGCATGAATCGTAGTGCCATGTGAAAATCATGAAGAAATTCATTTCCTTTAGCAGCCTATCTGCTTCCTCTCCAACGCCCCAATTGTTGCAAATGAAAGAGCCAATCTGCCCTTTGATTTTGAGCTATTTCTTTTTCTTTAGTGACACTAAGTGAATATCATCAGAGTTTATCATCTGCCTTATGTACTCCAGGGTAAAAATTCTGATAGGCAGGTATTTGGGCAGCTTATATGGTTCCATCTCGCACCCATATACTCTGATCTCAGTGTGATTTTGGTATAAATACCAATCACCAGTCTTTGTGTGATCTGAGAGATGCAGGATCCTATGAAATTCATCATTTATCCTAGGCTCGGGCCTATCACTAAGCATACTTACCAGTCGGTGGTAGAATTGATCGATGAAATCCTTGAAACTGAACTCCGTGGAGTTATGCCTAAGAAGGGAGGTCCATGTGGTTATTGCCTAGGGTTTGCCATCTCCGTCCATCTTCTGCATGGAAAAGGTAAATTTTTCTGCTTGAAAGAAAATGAACAAGTATGCCAGTATTGCAGAATACCTGAGCATGCCTTATGTGACGAAATTGACAAACTGTTCATGAATATTATTTGCCAGGAATGTTTTGAAGTCAAACTGGGTAGTGGGCTTCTCATCGGTGGAGAAAATAGATAAAAATCCTAGAATGGGTTCATCTACCCACTGATCTGAGTAATAACCCAACAAGGCGCATAGGGACGTGATGATCTGGTTTCCTTTGGTTGAAAATATGGAAGAGGGATAAGGGGGATTTGTAGCGGGGAGTTGAGAGGATTGTGGGAGGAAAAGCTCAAACATTTGAGCTCTTTGAGGGAAGGTCATCTTCTGGTATAATTCGGTGAGGATTTCAAGGTTAAAAGGTGATGCAGAGTCAGCTCGAGGTATTTGCATCATTTGGTCGATGGTTTCAGGCGTGACGAGGAAATGAACTTCTCCAGAGGAGGACACGATGGCTCTTTGCTCGGGAATGTAGTGAGCTTGGCATTTGAGGGAAAACTCTGGAAAAGAGTGAATCTAAGGAAAGAGGTACAGGGGTAGATTAGACTCCCAGAGTCCAATTTCGTCACTTTGGTCTAGGAAAACTTCTTTGAGCCATGACTCGAGGTGTGCAAGATCGAAATCGCACTTAGTATCTGTGATTAAATAATCTTTATCGGCCAGTGGTATCCTGTCGAGATCGACAGGAGGTGGGAGAAACAGTTTCTCCTCTCCTTCTGCTCGTTTTGACTTTGGTGCCATTACTGCAACAATACTTGCAAAAAACAACGTTAGAGGGGAAAACTGTAGGTGGGAGCGACTTACTGAATGAAGAAAAATGGTGTAAAAATTCTCTGGTGCGATGAGTGGGTAAATGGTGAAGGAAAGAAGAGTGAGGGTAGTTTTGAGTAAACAAGTGTTCGTTGGGCGCAGGGGATAGGTTAGTAGGTTAACGGATAGGTTATTCAGTAATAAATGGCCAACGGATCACTTAGAGTGTGATATGGCAGGTGACGGTGACTAAGGAATATGGATGGGTGAAGTGGTGGTTACCAATTGGGGTAAAAATTATGGTGAGGGGGCTTGCCACGAGTGAATGGGGGAGAAGGACTGACATAAATTAAGGGATGTGACTCTTTTAGAAAGGTGTATGGTGATGTCAAGAAGTGACGACGGTATGTCAGTCGGTAGGAGGCGATGGGACTCAGGACCGGTAGATTGATGCCACGTATAGATAGGGGCCAGCCAGAGGAGAGATTCCATTCCGGACCCCCCCCCCCTCAGTTAAAAGAAGATCAGTCAGGGGGGGTCCGAAAGACACCTTGTGTCATTTATCTGTGCGCTTGTTTCTTGGCCGTAGATCTATTTGCGTTCTTTATCACACATTCTGGACCCCCCCCTCCATTAAAGGCAGAACGGACGGGGGGGTCCGAAATCCAATATTGATCGTAGATCTGCACGCTTAAACCTAAGCCGTCCAGATGCGCGCGAGTCTTATCAGCGATTCCGGACACCACCCCCCCCTCCCTCTGTTAAAGATAGAACGGTCGAGGGAGTCCGAAAAAATTTATTCACCGTAGATCTGGGTGCAATCATCCAGACCATTGATATATGAATGGAGCATAAGTGAGGGCGCGAAAAATACATGTGCCGAGAAACTTAGGATAAGTGCATTTCATGGGTTTTTTCCCAAGGCTTTTTATGTCTACACCACCAAGGGGTCAGTCAAACAACCTTTTAGGTATCCAAATCATGGTGTAACATTGATCATCAGGTTGGTTTTATTGAAGTAAAGACACTAGGCTATATTCTAACCTAGTTTTCTATGACAATTAACCCAGATTAGATTGTTGGGTTAAGAATTTACTCTACCCTGGGGCTATCTGACCAAGATTAGATAGTTTGGCCAGATTTATTCACTAATCTAATCTAGACACTTTGGCTAAGATTAAATGGTTTAGCCAAACTTATTCACTAACCCTGTCAACATCAATTTAAAAAAAAGAACTTGGCCATGCTTGAAAGGTATGGACCAAGTTACTATTATTCCATGGGGATTTATTAAATTTCTTTTATGCCCTTTTTTTTTTTTTTCTCTCTTCTTTCTTTTCTTTTTCTTTTTCTTTTCTTTTCTTTTCAAATTATTTGCAGAATGAAAAATTATTTGTCAACAAAAAACACTCGAGAGAGATAATATTCTAGTCACCAGTTGATCCTATAACTTATAGGGTGATAACAGCGGCTCCACCTGGGGATGGTACTTTCCCTGTGAAGTGCCAAGAATCCTGGTTCCCGACGTTCTGAAAATTTTTGCCTAGTCGCCTTCGTTGATTGAATGGTTTTATTCTCAAAAAATGGAAGAACAGTGGTCAGCAGCTTAGGGCCTTCTCTTCGGGCTTCAACCAACTGACTAAAGTTATTCACTCAGAAAATGTAGGCGAAAAATGAAGATGGTATGCACAATGGAGAGTGAAACCTCGAGTCTCTACCGAGGCGATAAATAATGATTCAACATTCTTCCATTTACAGGTCCTCCTAGCAGATCTGTCCCATCAGTGTTATTTAGCAAGAAAGTGTTGTTTCCTCTGAATGCTTGAATCATGTATGGTCCCTTCCACAGACTATCAAATTTTCCATGCTTTCCTTTGTCTTCATTTCAGGCGTCCCATCTCAGCACCAAATCTCCTAGATCAAAATCATCTTCCTTGGTTCTTTTGTCAAAAATCTTCTTGATGCTTTCTTGGACTACCTGAGTCTTTTTGAATACTTCTTCCCTAGACTGTTGCAAATGGATCATCTGATTGATCCTTCTTTGTGAGTCATTTGGCTTGGCTTGTATGTCTTGGAGTAATTTCATGACGGGGACTCCTAAGGAAGCGAGAAAAACTGCTTATGTGCCATAGACTAGCTGATATGGTGACATACCGATTCATCTTTTGGTGGTCAGTCTGTCAGCCCATAATGCGAACACCAACTTGTTATGCCACGACTTCTTGTTTTCCTACAACGTCTTCTTGATGATGTTTACCAGGGTTTTGTTTGAATATTCCACCAGCCCATTCCCTTGGGGGTAGTAAGCTGTGGAATGTCCCACACCAATGTGATACTGGTTGTAAAAATCTATGAGTTTCTTCGATCGAAAAGCAGCTGCATTATCAGTTATAATCTTTCTAGGACATCCAAAGCGAGACAAGATATTATTTTCAAGGAATTTAATAATAAAAGAATCAATGGCTTGCCTGCTTGTTACAACTTCGATCCATTTTGTAGAATAATATGTGGCAGTAAGAATCCACTTGTACTGGCCTGAAGAAGGGGAGTGTATTTCTCCAATGAAGTCCAATCCCCATTGCTGAAAAGGGGATTCAACTGAGATCAGTTTCAGGGGTAGAGGAAGGAGTTTCCTTTTGCCTTCAAATAGCTTACATTGATGACATGAAGTCACTTTATGGTGTACATCAACGAATAGGGTGGGCCAGTAGAATCCAGCTCTGAGCATTTTGTTGGATGTGACCTTCCAGTTCAAATGGCCACCACATTCTCCTGCATGAAATTCTTGTAACACTTTGTTAGCTTCATATTTCAATAAACAATTTAACAGAATACCTACAAGATCTTTCCAATACAGATTTCCTTCTAAAATGCAAAATTTTAATGCTTTCAACTTCAAAAATCTAGCTTTAGTCTTAGTCAAACTAGGGGGAGCTTGTAAATTATGCAAAACAAATATTAGGTCTGCGTACCATGGAGAGTTGAGAAATACCTCTCTCATGCTTGGAGTCACCATCTCTCCCTTTTCATCTGCTGCAGCTAAGAAATTAATGTCAAGAGCATGGAAATTTGATTCAGCCATTAATTTTGCTAGGCCTTGACCTTTAATTAGTTTTGTAGGCTTAATCTCTATGTCATATTCTAAAATGACAACAATCCATTTTCCTCTTCTCCCATCCGGATTGTCCTAGGTCAAAATGTATTTTACTACCGCATTTAGAACATATGCAATGGTGTGGGAATAGAGAATGTAGATTCTAAAATCTTTTATGGATTTTACCAAGGCAAAATCTTGTTTCTCCATTATCTTGTAATTCAAAGCAACATCTCTTAATTCTTTACTGAAGAAGGCTATGGGTTGTTCATACCCCTTCTGTAGTAATACCGCTGCAATGGTATGTTTGGAAGTGAAAGAAAAAATATAGAAATCCTTGATAAAATCAGGACTGATCAGGATGGGGGCCTGTGTGAGTGCTCGTTTGACTTGTTCGAAAGACTGCCTGGACTCGGTGTCCCATTTTATTTTTACATCCTTTTTCAACATATTTGTAATGTTTCTGAGGAGCTCAGCCAGATTGGGTATGAATCTTCGTAGAAAGTTTATTTTCTCGATAAAAGACTGTAATTCTTTGATGTTTCTTGGGTGTTCTAATTTTTGTATGGCCTTGATTCTGCTGGGGTCTATTTTGATTCTGTCCTTGGAGATTGTGTGCCCTAGCAGTTTGCCTTCCTCTAGTCCGAAAAGGCTTTTCTTAGGATTTAAAGAAACCCCAAACCTCCTGCATTTCTCAAAGACTCGTCTGAGATGCCTCAGGTGCTCGTCATCAGATTGGGAAAACACAGTTACATTGTCCAGATAGATGACGATAAATTTACCTAACTCTTCCACAAAGGTGATGTCCATCGCTCTCTGGAAAGTAGCTTCAACATTCATCAAACTGAAAGGCATTTTCACATACATGAAAGTGCCCCAGGGTGTAGTGAAAGTGGTTTTGTCTTGGTTATCTGGGTGAACGAGGACCTGATTATAACCTAAGAACCCATCCAGTAAAGAGATTCGACTGGATCCGACTACCCTTTGTAGTATGTGGTCCATTTTTGGCAAGGGGTAATTGTCCTTCAGGGAGACCTTATTAAGATTTCAGAAATCAATGTAAAGCCTGATTTCCCCAGATTTCTTATGTATCGGGACCAAATTGGAGACCCATTTGGAAAAACGTAACGGGACTATGATTTTGGCATCGTACATTTTTTTGATTTCCTTTTCTATCAGGGGGAGTAACTTGGGATTTATTCTCCTAAGTTTCTGTCTGAATGGTTTTTGGTCTTCTTTTATTAGAATCCTATGTTGTATGATGTTGGTATCATAAGCTTTAAAATCCTCATAGCCCCAGGCAAACACATCTGAATATTCCTTGAATATCTCAATGTATTTGACTTTTTGCGAAGGGGATAATGATTTGGACAATTTGACCATCCTGGGTTTCTCTTCTGTCCCTATATTACAATCTTCTACTTCTTGTCCATTGCCTTCAATTTTCAGTTTTTTGGCTACATCGTTAAAATCAAACAAGTCCTCTAAAGGAACTAGACCCCTAGGTAAAAAATTACTTTTCAAATGCAAAATATCGGTCTCCATCTCATCACCACCTAATTCTCCTGAATCTACATTATTTACACTATCATTTTCAAAATCAGATCTATTTACATTTTCATCTTTGTTCTCTAAATCTATATTTGTACATTCAAAATCATTTTTATACTGCAGAAAGTCTTCGATTTGATCATCATTACCAAACACTTGCCAGTACCTAATATTGTTGGGAACAGTTGGTCTACACTTCACCTCTACCGTGTATGGGCGAGTCGAGCGAAAAGGAATATTACATGTGGTCGCTGACGTAGCCAATCCGTCTGCCAAAATGTTTTGTCCCCTAGGCATTACCTGCAAATAAACTTTAGTGAAACATCTCAGGGCATTAAGAACAACACTCCTATAAGCTCTAAGATAGGTATGTTTCGTAGCATACTCACCTTTAATTTACTTGATTATTAACTTAGAATCACCTCTTACCATAATCTGCTTGGCACCAACTCTTTTCAAAAGCTTCAAATCGAGCATCAAGGCTTCATATTCAACGATATTGTTAGTGCATTGGAAATTTAATTTGTAAGAATAGTTTTCTGAATAACTAGTTCTGTGATTGTGCAGCCAAACTCCCGCTTCGGCTCCTTCTTTGCTTACCACTCCATCAAAATCCATGCTCCAGAAATCTATCAGTAATTCTTCAGTTATCATGTTTTTCTTCCTTTCTGCCTCAATGATTTCTTGGCCTTCATCCGGACCAGATGTATCTTCTTCCAGTTGGGTGATTTGTTCCTCCGTGTCACCATTGTTATACAGGATAAAAGAATCCAAGTCAGAATGCACGGAGTAAAGAGGATAGTTGTGCGGTTTTTCTTGGCTATTGACCATGTATTTCATCAATGTTTCTCTGTATAGCCTTCTTTGTTGCCCGAAAACTGGGATAGTGGCATACGACATATCCAGCTGCAGGGTACCTCTCAACTTAGCCCCCCAAGACCGGGATAGCAACATTCCATATTTCGGGGGAGTGTCTGCAACCACCACATCCATGACCATGCTCTTTGCAGGAATTTGAACTAGGGTGATACATAGGTCCTTGATCAAACCAATACATCTAACTTTACTGGATTCAAATGAGTGTAAATCCTTGTAAGGTCTGGTGACCTCCAGTCCGAGTTTCTCCATCACTGCTTTAGGCATCAGATTATGGGAAGCACCCAAATATAGCATAGCATTATGCAAGATTAGGTCATGTATATTTAGTCTGATGTAAAAAGGAGTGACAACACCATTATCATCTTGGCGATCTACTTCAGGTCCGAACAGAAGTTCAGGTTGATCATTTGTAAGGTTCATATTGTCTGAATGATTTGTTGATCCAACGGTTAAGGCCTTTGTACCTATATCAGGTTCAATGGTCAGCACTTTAATCACTTGTGAACGATAAGCATCTTTGTTCATCAACTCAGAAAGTGGAATGGGAATTTTTACTTTGGATAATTCCCCTTCGAGACTGAAAGGTGTAGGGGCTCTGCTTTAGCTCATCAATTTTGGTTTGTCTACCACATTCTTCTGGCCAGAAGTACTTGCTTGATTAATTGATGAATCTTCAGGCTGCAACGATCTTTTCATAATAGCAAGGTTTCTTTTCACGGGAACTTCGGCAGTACCCCTATCAGGAATCTTCTCGGCAGAAGGTTCAAAGGCTTTTTTGGTTTCGACTACTTTCTTCGTTTCAACCATATTTTTTGGGGAACTTCCTTTAGTCTTTTTACTTCGCAGATTGTACTGCCGGTGTACCTCCAAAATGGCATTTTTGAATGTCTACTGTTCGGCATCTTTAGCTTCTTCACTTACTTTTGTTTGATTGAGAAGAAAAAGTTCTTTCTCTTCTTGGGTAAGGAAAATAGCTTCATTATCGTAAATGCCCATGAGATTTATGTGAGTATCCTCTAGTTCCTCGATCACTTCCTCTCCTTCATCAACATAATTCTCTTGTAGGGGGGGTTTGATATATTGATCCAGACCTCTCTGCTCTCTTTGATCCCTAGGATCTCTCTGTCTAATTTGAGGAAGGTTTCTCCTGAAGTTAGGATTCCGAACTTGAGGGGCTGGTGGGTTTTCTCTCAGTGGATTTCTTTCTGATACCGTAAGTCTTTCCATCATTCTTTCCATTGCTCTGTCCAAGGAATCCAATTTGTAATCGGAGGTTGACATGGAAGGTTCCTCTTTAATGGTGACTCTCCTCTCTGACCTCTGTTGTGCCCTTTTTGCCAACAAATTGGCCTCCACACTTATTGCGCTTTTCTGCATGTCTTCCAGGGTGGTAGAATTTCTTTCCCTTAGTTGGTATGACATATCGGTGTCAAAACCATCAAGGAATTTTATCAATGCCAAACCTTGTGGAGGTTTGATTTTGGCTGGGATTGCGTTTTACAAGTTATTGAAACGAGTGCAGTAATATTGTACCGTCTCACCTTGATTTCTTCTAATATTTTCGTATTCTGACAAAATTTGGAGAGGGTTTTTATTCACCTCCCATCTGTCTAGAAAACTCCTTTGAAATGTGGTAAGGTCAAGGACAGAGGCGGCACATAAACCTTTATACCATTTCTTAATGTCACCTGTCAAACTTTGGACAAAAAATCTCATTTGAACGTCAGCCTCATCTACTTCGTGCAGGTCAAAATAATCATTCATTTTATCAACGTGTTGTTGGGCATTCAAAGGTCATGTTCCATCGAATTGTGGGAGTCTCATTTGATAGTCTTTGGGAATAGCCTGAAGAGGCATGGCCAACACCAAGGGAGTGTATATGGCTGCCATGATAGGTGGAGGAGGTGGGATAACAAACTGAATGATAGACGAGGTAGCGACCGAAGACGAGGATGAGGAGGGACTGGCTAGCACCAAGGGAGTGGTTTGCATTTTATCAGTGGGAGATAGAACTTCAGGAGTCCAGGGTTACAAAATGGTTGGGTGGAAAATGATTTCAGTCACAAAACTATCAGATCTTGTTCTAACCAAGCTTTGTTCGGAAAGGGCGTCAAAGCCAGGGTTTTGAAAGGTAACGAGCTCCCCCCAAAAGGAAAGGGAATTATGAAAGGGAGTATGACTTACTGAACCTTCGGGAAGGGTATTTTTCCTGAGCAACTGTTCTGGGTTATCTGTTACTATCGCAGGTTCTGGGTCTGGATGAGATCGAGTATAAACTTTCTTGGGAGCTAGATTTATTTTTTGATTTTTATATATAGACTTTTTAGTTTTATGAGTCTGAAAATAATATGTACAAATTTTAATCAACCTCTAAACATTACTTTCTTCTCAAATTTGCAATATTTTAGGAACAAGCTTTTCTTCTAAGGAAAAGAAAACATGAAGCTATAAATTTTATTTCTGTTCTTTCCCCAGTGGAGTCGCCACTATGTTAGCGCTCTGTAAATTTCTTAGAGGTTGTTAGGTAGAAGAAATCTATGAGAGGTAACTTTATCCAACCACTTTTGAAGCTGGGATCTAGCCCTTCCAACTTCAGAGAGGGATATCTCTATATGATATAGATATGTTTCAAATTTTTAAATATTAGGCTAGGTAAATGTTGGGTATGTGTTATATTCTTTGCACGAGTAGTAGTGTCTGAGCGCCTGCGCCGGGCGTGCAGGGGGATAAGAGGGGGGTGGAGCCCCCCGCGTGGGGGTTCAGGGGCAGCGCCCTCGAAATTTTTTTTTGGGCCGACATATTTTCGCCGGTTTTGGGCCGAAATATTATCGTCGGGCCGACATATTTCCGAGACGACACATTTCCAGGACCACATGATATTAGGTGGTTTTCGGCACATGGTTTTTGCCGATGGTTTTCTATTTCCGGTTAAGGAATTAGGGTTTTGGACTAATCCAAGTCATTGGGTTAGGGTTTTGGATGTCGCTGGCTCCTATATGTATATTGTATTGTAAACAATGTAACACAAGTGTATCAATATAATATATGCTGGTTTTCCCAGTTTGGGTTTCCAGGTGAAAAATATCTGTGTAATGTTTGTATTTGCCATTGTATCTTTTTTGTTCTTTTCTGAATATCAGTTTGCAGTAGATATTGTACAAGGTTAGAATTTACATTTGGTATCAGAGCTTTATTGGCTTCAGGGGGACGCCTTTGTCGTCAAGGGTTTGGCTTGGGACTGTGATAAGCCTTGTTACAGTGGGAGATCTGTGGTATTGTTTTTTCAGGTGAAAAGAAATGGCAAGCAATTCGAAGATGGAGATCGAGAAGTTTAATGGAAAAAGCTTTGAGCTGTGGAAGCTCAAGATGGAAGATCTTTTGGTGGAGAGAGATCAGTGGATCGCGGTAGATCCAGGTACGGCAACTACAGGAACTTCTGCAGATGACTAGAAAAAGATGGATCGGAAGGCAAAGAGCACAATTCGACTATGTCTCTCCGATTCAGTATTACTGAACGTGTCAGAGGAAGCTACAGCCAAATATTTATGGGAAAAGTTAGGGAAGTTGTATCAGTCTAAGTCCCTGGTAAATAAACTATTCCTGAGAAAGAAGCTATATAACTTGAGGATGAGAGATGGAGACTCGGTGGCAGAGCATTTGAACGCCTTCAATACTG
>ML799572.1:315032-336345 GCA_009831015.1 Picea engelmannii
AAAGATTGTGTTCAGGTATTGGGTTGGTACAAGAAGCTGTAAGGATAGAGTGTGACAGTCAGAGTGCAATTTTCTTGGCAAAGAACCCTGCTTATCATTCAAAGACAAAGCACATTGATGTTCAATATCACTTTGTGAGAGACGTGATTGAAGAAAATAAAGTGTCACTGATGAAGGTGGACAGTTTGAAGAATGTTGCAGATTCATTAACAAAATCTGTGAGCACTGAGAAGTTCTCTTGGTGTAGAGGATCCATGGGCATTGCTGCCATGGATTGTTGACTTTGTAACCCTGTAACCCCCTGTGTGCAAAGAAAACAACAAGTGGGAGAATGTTGGGTATGTGTTATATTCTTTGCACGAGTAGTAGTGTCTGAGCGCCTGCGCTGGGTGTGTAGGGGGGCGGAGCCCCCTGCGCGGGGGTTCGGGGGCAACGCCCCCGAAATTTTTTTTTTGGGCCGACATATTTTCGCCCGTTTCGGGCCGACATATTTCCGGGACGACATATTTCCGAGACCACATGATATTAGGTGGTTTTCGGCACATGGTTTTTGCCGATGGTTTTCTATTTCCGGTTAAGGAATTAGGGTTTTGGACTAATCCAGGTCATTGGGTTAGGTTTTTGGATGCCGCTGGCTCCTATATGTATATTGTATTGTAAACAATGTAACACAAGTGTATTAATATAATATATGTTGGTTTTCCCAGTTTGGGTTTCCAGGTGAAAAATCTCTGTGTAATGTTTGTATTTGCCATTGTATCTTTTCTGTTCTTTTCTGAATATCACTTTGCAGTAGATATTGTACAAGGTTAGAATTTATAGTAAATAAATAAGTCAGTTTTGTTGTCGTAGTGTTTGTCGAGTTGGTTGAGACAGTTTACACATCCATTGGGCTATGGGGTCCATGTCGTAAAGATGAAATCCAAACCAAAAAAAACAAAGGAAACCTTTCACAGGGCAAGATAATATAATCATTGGATTCTTCAGTAGCATAAATGAGGAATAGAAGAAAGGATGAGAAAGACAATTACAACAAAGAAGCAGTTAAGAATTTCTTTATTGTAAAATGAGAAGATAAAACACTAAAATCTTTTAAGTCGGAAACAGGGTATACGAGATAAATCCTGCAACTTTCGTTACTTCCAAATATTAGATTTAGAAAACAGTGTGATAACAAAGCGAGAATAACATTTAACTTAGAGAGAAAAACATCACCAGTGAATACACGCAAGAATCCTGTAAAATGCCTCTTTGTATTAATGGGAGATTTCTTCAAAAATATTACAGTCTGATAGCTTCAGGATGTGGAGATCAACAACCCTCAATACTTCAAAAGATGAAGTATTTATAACTCAAAATTACAAACAATCCCATCATCAAAGACTAGGACGTGCTAAATCTATTTTTAGCCTAACTAATATAACAAATTTCAGAAATCTAGGAACTGCTTGATGATGTGTCACAACTACATGTTGTTTTTCTGGGTGAACCGTTGGTGAGGCCTCTGCACGACCTCATCTGACTGGACAAATGACTGGGTTGGGACAGCTCATCTGCTACTCGATCAGATCAGAGAGTTCTTCCCATCGAAGATGACTGGGCACGTTGACTTTGAGTAGCCTTCGATAAACTTCATCCATTTCTGTGTATTTGGTGAAGGCAGGTTTGGTGACGAAGATGTATCAAATCTCATGTTCAATACTGATGTCCCACTGAAGCGCATCTAGAAATGCCTTGCCAGTAATGCTGCCTTGAATTCCTAAAAAAATTGAACTGTCCTTAGCCACATCGGCCAGTCTCTTTTTGTAGTCTGGGAGTGTCATCAATTTGTCATTGATTACCTTCAGACCAGGAATACCTTTCTTCTGTAGAGCCTCAATCTTACTAAAAAACCTTTGTACCCCTAGGTCCATGGCCTGAAACTTTTCTTCCAGCTGAAGCATTAATCCTCTCTTGGTCAAAACTCTTTTGACCTCAAGGATGGTCTATGTTCTATCCTCAATTTTGAGCTCTTCCAGCTCCTCCCTGGTCTTAGAATTTAGGAACTTGATGATTTCATTAGCGTGTGTAGGCATCTCTCCCAATTCTGATATGATCTTCTCAATGGCCTGTTTGCTTCTCTGCACCAACTCATTTTTCTCAAACATGATCTGTATCATGGGCCATATCTCATTCATAGACTTGGTGATGTCTGTCCAACACTTTATTTAACCTCGGCCAAAGTTTTACCTGCCACTGTTTGCTTCCGAAGCTGTTGTAACTCTTGTTTGAGATGGTATGATACTTGATTTTCCTTGGAGAGGCTGATTTGAAAGGAAGATTTGAGTTCCTGAAGGTTCTCAATCTCCTTTTTGAGCCTACTAATCTTTGTTTCCTGCAGGTTCATCTTTTCCATAGATTTATCCAATTCGTTTGTCTTTTCTAGGGATGTTAGTGGAGTCACGGATGGGACTTCTATTACCGACGTTGTGCTCACTCCCAAAAGTGGAATGGAACTCAATGGAATGACTTCCATTGGCTTCAGTTGTTCTTTCTCCTTTACTAGCTTCTCCATCTCAGCTTCCATTTCCTTTAGTTGGGTATTCTGCTCCATGAGTAGTTTGAGCATTTCATCTTTTTCTCCTTCTATCTCTGTTATCTCCTTCGCCTACGAATCCTCTGTTGGCAACAGTTTTAGTTGTTTCCTTAAGGAGGCTATGTCAGCATTTTTCTTCTTGATCATCTCCTCAACTACTTTCACGTTCAAAGGATCATAATTAATCTTGAGGACCAGTTTCTCCAAAGTCTTGATCTTGTTGTCCTTGGCAAAGGATGATATCTTTTCCAACTTCAACTGTGTTTGGACATTGTTCAGGGACACTTGCAATCTGGACGCAGTCGTGGAATCATGTGACAATGTATAGAAAACCATCTCTCCTGTTTGCTTGTGCAAATCCATCTGATCGGCCGGATGCACATCCTTAGTTTGGAATTCAAAGGTGGCCCTTTTGTAATCAGTGATTACCTTTGGATTTGGAACCTGTGCTTGGAGGAATGCCATATGCATTTTTCCCTTCTCCGTGTCAAATGTCGATAGCAACCTATGTTGTGCAGTTGACATCTGCTTCTAGAAATGGGCGCAAGTGCTGCTGGTCAGAGTCTGATTCCTTTTCCTAATCAGATCGTATTTTTCAAAGATGCTCAGCTTCGGTCCTACCTTTCTTGGCTGGGTGGTTGGTGGAGTATCTGTATATTTCTTTAGCAACGCTGAGGTTATGATATGCTGGAGGCTTGCACTGAGGGGCAGCCTATCAACCTTGGTCATTGTAGTAGATGGGACTTCCTTTTTCCCAGTCGGGTCGGGAGCTGAACTAGTTCTAGACCTCTTGGTATGCAACTGGAATTCTTTTGACAACACTTCAGTAACAGACAGAGACAAATCTTGCCTAGGCATTTTCTCTTTCAGAACCTATGGGGTGGTTGTAGGTGATACAATGGCAGGGGGATCCTACTGTTCTACTTCGACCAAAGTGTTTGGTTCCCATACTGTCTGGTTTGCGAATTTCTCGACTTCGGGCATAGATTCGTGGACATATGGGATATTCTTGTTCTTCACCCTCATCTCAGAGATGATCCCGCATGGATTGTAGTGCCATGTGAAACTCATGAAGAACTTCATTTCCTTCAGTAGCATGTTTGCTTCCTCTCCAGCACCCCGATTGTTGCAAATGAAAGAGCCAATCTTCCTTTTGATTCTGAGCTGTTGCTTTTTCTTTAGTGACACGAAGTGAATATCCTCAGAGTTTATCATTTGCCTTATGTACTCCAGGGAAAAAATTCTGACAGACAAGTATTTGGGCAGCTTATATGGTGCTAACTCGCACCCATATACTCTGATCTCAGTGTGATTTTGGTATAAATACCAATCACCAGTCTTTGTGTGATCCGAGAGATGCAGGATCCTTTGAACTTCATCATTTATCCTAGGCTCAGGCCTGCTGCTAAGAATACTTACCAGTGGGTGGTAGAATACGGATGAGTGAAGTGGTGGTTACCGATTGGGGTAAAAATTATGGTGAGGGGGCTTGCCACGAGTGAATGGGGGAGAAGGAATGATAGAAATTAAGGGATGTGACTCTTTTAGAAAGGTGTATGGTGACGTCAAGAAGTGACGACGGTATGTCAGTTGGTAGGAGGCGATGGGACTCGGGACCGGTAGATTGATCCCACGTATAGATAGGGGCCATCCAGAGGAGAGATTCCATTGCGGACCCCCCCCCCCTCAGTTAAAAGAAGATCAGTCGGGGGGGTCTGAAAGACACCTTCAGTCATTGATCTATGCGCTTGTTTCTTGGTTGCAAATCTGTGCGCGTTCTTTATCAGAAATTCTAGACCTCCCCCCCTCCATTAAAGGCAGAACACACGGGGGGGTCTGGAATCCAATATTGATCATAGATATACGCACTTAAACTTGAGCCATCCAGATGCATGCGGGTCTTATTAGCGATTCTGGATGCCCCCCCACCCCTGCCCCCCTCCGTTAAAGATAGAATGGTTAGGGGGGTCCGAAAAAATCTGTTCACCATAGATCTGGGTGCAATCATCCAGACCATTGATATATGAATGGAGCATAAGTGAGGGCACGGAAAATACATGTGCCAAGAAACTTAGGATAAGTGCATTTCATGGGTTTTTTCCTAAGGCTTTTCATGTCTACACCACCAAGGGGTCAGTCAAACAACCTTTTAGGTATCCAAATCATGGTGTAACATTGATCATCAAGCTAGTTTTATTGAAGTAAAGATACTAGCCTATATTCTAACCTAGTTTCCTATGAAAATTAACCCAGATTAGACTGTTGGGTTAAGAATTTACTCTACCCTGGGGCTATCTGACCAAGATTAGACAGTTTGGCCAGATTTATTCACTAATCTAACCTAGACACTTTGGCTAAGATTAAACGGTTTAGAGAAACTTATTCACTAACCCTATCAACATCAATTTAAAAAAAAGAACTTGGCCAATGCTTGAAAGGTATGGACCAAGTTACTATTATTGCAAGGGGCTTTATTAAAATTCTTTTATGCCCTCTTTTTTTTTTGTCTTTTTTCTTTTCTTTCTTTTCTTTTTCTTTTTCTTTTCTTTTCTTTTCAAATTATTTGCAGAATGAAAAATCATCTGTCAACAAAAAACACTCGAGAGAGATAATATTCCAGTCACCAGTTGATCCTATAACTTATAGGGTGATAACAGGAGGCGCTACCTATGGTATCCTGTACAATTGTCTACCCAAAGTAATAATAAAACTGTGGGGTTTAGACTCATACACAACATGTCGCTTCCACAAATATGGTTGTCCTAAAATAACATCACAACCTTAAAGGGGAGAAATATCACATAATACCTCATCTTTGAAGGGCTTGATGTCATAGGAAAGACAACAATGTTGGTTGATGTGGAGATCTCTTCCTTGGTGAAGCCAACCGATGGTGTAGGGTTATGGGTGCGGTTTCATCGGCAGGTCCAGCCGCTTGACAAACTCTACTGAGACCAAGTTCTTATGACTGTCGATATCGACAATGAAATGTAGCGGAGCCCCCATTACCCACATATGTGAGTGAAAGATGCATTCCCCTTCCTCTGGTTCTTGTGGCTCGCTTGGCTCGAATTTGGTTGTAGTGATAGTGGCTTTGGGTTCAGAATCAATAATCTACTTCCCTCCTTCTGGATTTGATTCAGAGTTAGAATCTGCCTCTGACTCAGAAGCTTTCATATCAGCCACTAGTGACTTCTTGTAGTGAGATTCTTTGGTGTTGTGCCAAGGGATTTATGGTATTCACACCACTTTCTTGTTTCCTTCTTCAAATTCTCATTACTCTTCTTAGGTTGCGGCTTGGCTGGTTGTCCTAAGCATGGAAATATTTTCTTTGTCCCTTGTTTGATGGGTTGGGGCCACCTTTGCCCTGTTTCGGCTGTGAGGAGTTTGCAGATCCAAACTCTTGCCTCTTCTACTTAAATTTCTGCTTGATCTTGATAGTATATCTATAAGCCGCACCTAAGGATGTGATGTCCAAAAACTCCATTTCTATTTGAATGTATCTATGTAGACAACTGTAGTATTTGAGTACCAAATGTCGTTCAGAGTCTTTGATACCCAATTTGGTGCATAGGGTATGGAAAATATTGGTGAAATCTGGTACTGTATGGTCCCTTTCCTGACACAACGTGGTCCATCTTGTGTATTGGTCCTCGTAGCTTCCAGAGTGAATCAATGGGGCAGTATTTTTCTTTAATGGCATCCCTGAAGGAATCCCATGCCAGAGTGACTGAAACTATTGCAAATTCCTCCATGGCCCTTTCCTCAGATTAAGTATTCCACCAATCCTTAACACGGGGGATGGCCTTGAGGAGTGAAAAAGTAATCTTTTCCCTATCACAAAAATTGTGGACTGAAAAATACCCTTCGAGTAGATTCATCCATTTATCTACAACATCTGCATCTATTAGTCCTTCAAATAATGGAATATCAAAATTTCTTTGTACCTTGAAGAGGGTTGCATGGACGCTTGATGAATATGTGTCTCTTGTGGGCAGCCATTGAAGGATCTATGCAAAGTTGTTCATCATTTTGTTCCTTCGTCGCACAAGGGATTCCTCAAGCAATAGTTTAAAAGGATCTCCTAATCCATCATATTTATTCTTGTCCCCCATGGGTTGTTGTTGGGCTCAGCGCGGTCGATCTTGAAAAGGCTTGACTGGTTCGAGTCCCAACTTCTTGTACCCAGATCTTGTTGGGGACATGCATGAAGAAAAATAAATGAAGAGAAAATTGCTCTGATACCACTAATCTAGATTTATGAGTGGACTGAAATGAATAATAGACTGAATATAATAACACAGAGATACGGAGAACAACAACAGATATATAGTGAAAAATAATTTCTATTGAATAAATAAAATAGGCTGAAACTGTAAAAATGTAGAACTGAAAACAACTTGCTCGAATGGTGGTAGCTATATCTGAGAAGAGATGTGGCTATTACGTGCATCTGTCTAAGAAGAATGATTACAATGAGGCACCAGAGGCCTTTTTAAAATTACTCATGAATTCCAAAACCCTATACATCCAAAAACCTAACCCTAGGAGATGAAACGCCAAAATTTATGTGGGCCTCGATGGGTAAGTTGGTACCTCAACTTCCTGGGGTCATAAATTTTGAATACAACCTCCGTTTTAGGCCTGTGATAGCTTGTTGGAAAGGTATTTTTGATAACTACACATTATGTCATCAAACTCTGACTTTGTCTATAGTTTTAATGTGGTAAACCAAAAAAACACTGTTTAGGGCCCCAAAACAGCCCTAGAAGTACAAAAAGATGTACTGACATGAAAACTTCCAAAATAAGCCAATTGGAACAGGTTTTCGGCCACCAATATTCACCTGGATGTTGTGTAGGGATTCAGGATAGCTCAAAACGTGTAGAACCCACAATTAAAAGGAAATGTCATCATTACAGAAAAACATGTTGAACTAAAAACTGTTAAGAGGAGCCAGTTGGAATAGGTGGGTGGCCACCGATATCCACCTGGATCAGACCTAAACCACCACATAGACCCTACATAAGGGATATTTATCTTATAAGTGATATATGTTCACCATATTGAGGATTTTTTCATTGGGGATGGCTCTTCGTTCCCATGTAATAGTTGAAAGCCAAAAGATCGGTTCTAAGGTCATAACATTTGTCTCTAAAATCTCATGGACATAATGTGTAGTCCCTTAGACCATCACACATGCCCTAAATAGGGAATATATGGTTCATGAGTTCAATACAGTGTCCATTTTAATGTTTGGTGTTCTAGGAAACATACAACATACAAAGGAAACATACAAAGAATCTTTGTCTTATGAACAAGATATGGTACTATCCATTTTGAGGTTTGGCATAGACAATGTTCTCATAGACTACACTCCATTGCACCATATAAGCCCTACATAAGGAATCATTTTTCTAATTGGTTAAATGTAGTGGTGATAATTGCATGCTACCTTGTATTATCTTGGATAAACCCTTGTTTTGAAACCCTAGGGAGGTTTGTAGTGGACTACCTCCCCTTATCGAAGCAATAATCTTGTAGGATACTTGTAGAGATAAGAGTCTTGAAAGATACCAAGATCCTACCAATCAAATGATGCTTGGGCCATAATCCAAGAATGGTTATATTTATAAATTATTGGTGGGTGCATAGTAAAACTCATCATTATTCCAAGAAGGAAGTAGTTATAAAACACACGTAGGTTAGGAGAAACATACATATCGAGGGATGATTTGATAAAAAATATGGTGGATATTATCTTCTAGAGTTCATAGGCCATTGAACAATGGAAGGGTTTCATTATAATATAATGTGCACTAATTATAAGCATGCACTTACTTAGATCATCGATAGTCCTTTCCTTGGTTTACATGCCTTGCACTAAGAAGCGTGCTTTGGATAGCTCATACTTGTTGAGAAGCACATTAATTATGGGAGCTAAGTTTTCATGTGCGAGTTAAATTAGTGTTGATCATAAACATGATATTGATGCTTGACACCTTGAAATTTTACGTCATTTTCAAAAAATATGTATAATGTATAAAATTATTGAAATATACAAGAAATTACAATGTCACAATTAGTTTGATCATGTGCCAATAGGCTTCCAATATCTAGGTGAGTTCTAAAAGAGAATATTAATCAATAATCCTTCACTAAGGAATTGCATATTCCATCAAAATATAACTTAAATTAATTATTCATATCAAAATTTGATTTCATATTTATGTATTAATTCATCTAGTCCTTCACATTAATTATTCTACAAGCTTGTTGTTTGATTTTCAAATTGTTTGTGTGAGTCATGTTTGATTCTGGAAACCCTCCCATACCGTCATTGCATGTGTCTAGTCTAACCATGTCAAATTTTAGTCCATACAAGCACAAATTGAAAAAATTTCAACGTTGGCCCCATTCACATGTCATTTATATGCGTCGGTTTCAAGTACATGTCATTTATATGCATTGGTCTCATTTATATTTCCAAGATAGAAATGATGGAAAGGGAGAATAAGGCATGGATCTATCATTGTAAACATGGATGCTACCTTGAATATGAAGCTAGGAATGCAACAAAAATTCCATGAGCACCTCAATATCCAATGAAAAGTGCATATAATTTGACATTCAAAGATAAATCTAATTTGTTTTCTACACATATTGTTGAGTCCAAAGGCCGTGAATAATTTGTTCTTCATGAAGATCCAATTATAGCGTGGATGGAGAAAGTTTACCAAAAATAAGAAAAACAAAGAACATATAGGAAATGGGTAATTTGTTACCTTCCAAACTCTAATGGCATATATCATCCCATCAACCCTCTTCATGCATGGTTCTCATAGTCTTATCAAATTGCATACATGATTCCATTGGAGGTGCCATGTCACCTAGTGGACCCACTTTCCAATTAGGTTAGGTGGGTAGGTTGTCCATTTTTCTTAGTCAATTCGCTACATTTTCCTTTCAATGTTTCTAGCATTTACTTTATCTTTAGGATTATTTCCAACAAGATTATATTATGTTGTCGTAAAACAGAAACTATAAGAAGAAGCAATGTTTTGACTCCAAAGTACAATTTTTAAGGCATTGGTTTACTCACCCTAGATTCTAGTTCTTGGAACCACATAAGGAAGATCCATCCCACAAAAGGAGTTTTGTTGGCACATGGGCAGACCTAGGGTTCAACGTTCAAGAGCGCACCAACAAAACCCTAGCTACCGGCCCTTTCGGAAACACCTGTGAGGAAAATGCAGTCTCACTCGAGGTAGAGGCAGGGATGGTTGTAGGACTCAAGCGTATGCAACCTTAGCTGGGTCACAGATCTGTGATCACACACTTAGCACAACACTTAGTATCAACAGTTCACCTAGAATCAATGCTTATCTCACTTCACAGGTAACACAGAACCTCACAGTATATACGCAGATCTAAGATAATTCCAGTACTTAGCAACATACAATGGATTAGATTCAATAGATAAATCACTAAGCATATTACATCTCATATCTAACATACATTCATATCTCATAAGCACAAAGCATCGATAGATCTATCTAAACATATCAAAGCACTTAGCAAGAGAAAGACAAACACATTAGCATAATACACAGAGTTACCGTGGTTCACCCCCACCATGGGGATACGTCCACAAAGTCTTCTTCTGTTATTATCTTTTGTAAACCAAGTTACAGCACAAAGCCTTCAAGATCCTACCCCGCCTAGGACAAGAGATCTATGCAGCTCGCTAGATCCTCTTTCCCTGGGTAGATCCAAGAACTAAGCCCTTTCCTGATCCGTGCACTCAACACTTACAATACTTAGAGCAGACACAGATCTCTTACAGTCACACAAACTTCTGATCACATAGATCTACTTTTTGCACTAAGCCATTCACTTTACGTCACATAGATGACACACGCATCTCTCTTATTACATTGCCTAGCCCTCTATTTATACATACAAAAGACCTAAATAAGTCCTGATATCCCTTTCTCGTTACATTATCCCAAAACCCTAAAAATCCCTAAAATGGGGTGGAGATCCTGCGATCTCCTCTTCTCCATGTGCTCCTTCTTCGACTGGATGTCGGAGTACCTAAAACGGTCAATTATGACCAAGTGTTCTTCAAAACTTGGTCAAGGGCCAACAGGCCCCCAACACTCACCTGTGACTCATCCTGAGTCACTCGGGTCTAGCCAATTCCACTTCAAGCACCTCGAGTTTGGCTCGAGATGATTCAACCTGTTGCCTTGCTACTACTTCTTACTCAAAAAACTCCTGGATGATTGTGTAACTAACTAGTCCTTCTAGGCGCTACTCTGTTGTATTCATGACCTGTTGTAGCTCTATCCCTTGGTTCTCAATCTCTAAAAATAGTTGACATGCCTTACCCTGCAAAGGTTGAAGTTGTTGCGTCACTTCCATGACCTTGCTCTAGATCATATGGATCTATTGTTGTACGACGCGGTTCTCGTGGGACCTCTTCATTTTTTCTACGGTTTGTAGGGCCTTCAGCTGTACCTGTAACTTCTCTTCTTGGTACTTCGCATCCTGGAGATGTGACTCCAATTTATACAATTCGGGGTTCTCGGTTAGGTTCTCATGTATCTGTGCACTTCTGCTACTTAATTGTTTGCATTCGTCAGTGAGGGATTTAATTCTTTCTACTGTGCTTCGGGAAGTCACTTCTCGCCAGTCACATTCTTCTTGTGGGGTACTTGGTATGGCTTGGAGCTCTAGTTCTATGAATCTTTGTTGCAGTTGTTGAATAACTTCAGCAAGCTTCATCCCTTGGTATTCTATGGGTTCTTCTGCCTTCTACTCTAAGCTAGTGATAGAGAGAAATGCTCTGCTGAATTCATCTTTGATCTCGATCTACTGCGCGAGAAGCTGCTCCTTCTCTTTTTGGATTTTTTCTCTGTCTTCTTCAAATTTCACTTGGATGGCCTCCTTCTCTTGCTGTGCAGCTTGATGTTGCTCTATGATTTCCTCCTGTGATTTCTTTAGGCCCTGGGTAACCTGCGTTGTTGCTTCTTCTGCTTTCCAAAGGTGTACTTCGACTATGTCGGGGATCTTGCGGAGTTGAACTGATTCATCTCCCTCTTCTGTCATCCCTTCCAGTATGGGCGCAGTGGAGACTGCACAGTTAGACTAAAGTGCTTGCTACACTCCTTGGAGATCGACTTCAATTCTATCGTACATCGTTTGTTGCTTGGCCTCTTACTTTTCTGTAATTTCTTCTATGGCTTCATTCAAAGTTGCGAGGAGAAAGATGAAGTCATTGGGGGTGAGCCTGGTCTTCATCTTGGTCACGGTCGCTTTTTTTTTTCTTCTTAGAGGAAGACTTAGAAGGTGACCCTTTTCTCTTCTTTAGAAATTCAACTTTGTCTTCTGGTTGTTGTTTGACTTCCTCTAGGTCTTTGTTGTTACCTTCTTGATCTGGTGTGATGGAAGTTGTCTTTACAGAGTGGCTATCTACATCCTGAATCTCTTAAGGATTCTTTGTTTCCTTTGTCTTCTTTGTCTTCTTCATCTTACTGGGCCCAGGTGTGGCCTGCGTAGCTTCTAGGCTGTCAATGTTTGAAATATCCGCTAGATCTACTGGAACAAGGAGGTTCACTGACCATTCCTTGGTGATTTCTTCTAGGTCTTCTTCGGTCATCTTATAATAGAACTGAAGTTGTTCCTGGTGTTCATTAGTGCGTGGAGTTAGGTATATAAAGTGGCGGTCCACGCTGAAATTTATCAGAGGTCGGAACCTTTGTAAAGTGTTCAGGGTTATGCGAGGTTCACCCCCTATGGTTTCTTTCAGTTGGTTATAGTATCTATGAAAAATGGCATTTGATTACCACTGCTTGCTCATGTTTGTCGAGTACCATAAGGTACTGAAATTCACAGCTAATGGTTCAAATGGGTCGAGGTATGGGAAGGTTATGCCTTATGGTAGCTCCCATGCAACAAAGGCGATCAATATTAGCATCCAGCTAAAGTGGAATTCATGCCCCTGGTCCTGGGCTTCTCTATAGTCAATTTCTAGCTGATTGACCAAGTATTTTGCCCAATTCATTTGTAGTCCCTCTGCGCATTTTCCTGCGAGGTCAACTACGAAGCCTGATACTTGTGTAGAACTATTCTTATGTACCAGCTTCCCTACTATCAGCTAACATGCAAGGCACACGACGCCACTCTCGATAGAGGCTACCTTGTAACCTCACGTGCCTTTTTCAACATTTCCATAAACCTCTTTAATCTTCTGTGAAAGAGTGCGGTCCGTGGTCTTTCTAGGGTAGTACTCATGGGGATCAGGGCCCTGCATGCTAAGCCTGATAATCCTATTGATCAGCGTTGGATCAACAGTTATGCGATGGTTTAACCACAAGTATACTCTGTGGTAACTTGCTAGCAACAATTTCACACAAGTAGGCACCTCCTGATGTTTGTCGAAGTGCGGTATTTTCTTAACGTTGAGCAGAGTAGATTGCGCAAGGTTCATCGTCCATTACTGAGGGATGATCTTCGAATTCTGAACCTTAGTCCTCGTTAAGTACTTAGATGGTGCGAGCATGTTGTAGGCTTTACGGTCTCCCAGGTTGAAGTCGCAAAACTTCAACGTTGTAACCTTTTGTTGACGGGCGAAATTGTTCATCCGTCAATTGAGAGAGTGGAACCAGTCCGGGGTTGTCTAAATAACCCAAGCCGTTTGGAATGAACCACCCTGACGGGTTTAACGGATCCATTGGCCACTCTAAGGTCCTAAGAAAACCAAAGAGAAAACTAATCTAAACTAACTAATCTAACTGAAACTAAACTAAATAAAACAAACTAACACTAAAACAAACTAATACACTAATTAAACAAACTACTAAATAAATTAAACTAAAACTTAATATAAACTACTCTAACTATTATATATACAAACTACTAATTACTATTACACTAACTCTAATAATTAACTGTCTAACTTCTAATTATAATACAACTTATTCACAAATATACAATATAAACAACTAGCAGATTTAAATAAAACCTGTAAAAATCATTTGCTTTCTGCCCTAAGACAGCCAGGAATCTTTTTTGATTTTTTGATATTTTATGAATAAGAGATAAAAATTACTGAAATTAAACGATCTAATATATTTACTGAAATTAAACAATCTAATATATTAATTCTATAAATCTAACTGAACTTATATCTGAACTAAACTACTAATGAAAACAGTAAACAAAAGACTAACTGACCTGGAAAAGCTCCAAGTCTGCCCTGTGTATGATGACTTCAAAAGCTGGTCAGAGGAAGGAAACTCACACCGGTTCATCCAAAAGCTGCTCGTAAACGATAGGTTGTGCTTCTCTTTGAGTGGTTTATAGGACAAACAAGACATAAAAAATCATAACAACTATAAGATGCATAAATCTCTGCAATAAGGGAAACCTGTTATGCAACACTTATATTAAATAATTCAACTCATGAAGAAGATAAACCCGTCATTCACAAACTGAATTAACAATTGTTATGTCTTTTATACACTTGGAAGAAACCAGATATGGATTACAGTGATTAAATTTATATCATTTGCACATGATCAAGATAGCTAAAGTAGTCGTTAACCATATACAAATTGATATACACAACATGAAACAAAATGTTGATATAATGAGAAGCTAAAGCTGTGACAAAACACCAAATTCTGCTTCAGTCTATATTAGAACTCCATATCCTTGTTCTCCCACGAATGAGGATGATGATTATTACAAAAATGATAGGTACTTATAAGTCTCTCCACAAGGTAAAACCTCCCTGTGGATAATATCAAAATGTTTTACATAATCTGGGAAAAATCCCAAAAATCAACTAAACTAGGAAATCAAAATGCAAGTGAAATCTTTGAAATATCCCCTAACTGCTCAATAACTCTACTGCAAATTCGAATATACCTGCAATAGACCAAAAATATCAAATTAGAAAGATATTTCAGTAATAAAATAATAAAAAATTGATCCTACAGACTTAGCTACAGAATCATCTGATTCTGTAGCTAGTCTAAAATATCATATAGGATCAGATAGAAATCAAACCAAATCTTTTTAAAATAATTAAAACCAATTATCTTCAATTAAACATTAAAAACAAATCACTAATGGTTCAAGTAAATTTATCATTCAAATTAAACAAAATCGAAAGGGATGCAATCGAAACAGGATAAGAATGCTCTGTTTCTTTTAGTTGCCATAAAATCGGGTCAAATAGTAACCAAACTTTTTCATATCCAATGAAATCAATGGTGAATCATATCGTATAAGATACGATGTAATCCAACACAATCATAATCGAACACAATCATAATCGATTTGTTATGGCTGTAACAATGTGCATAAGATTCATGTTGTTTTAATCAAATACCAATATAGAAAGGTTGTTACGATTATAGTCAGAATGAAACATGCATAACAACATCAACCAAACTTTTCCATAGACTTCGATCGCTGAGCATTACACAGTCAATAGACAGGACCAAAAATAGTGATCACAACCATCAACAGAAGTGATAATCATAAACTGGGCAACAATCAAATCGAATCGTGATTGAGTCAAATATAGAAACAAATCGTAATCCTGGGCATAATCACTTTCGTTTCCTAAATCAAATTTAAACAATATATTTGTTGCGATATGAATCGAACTGATAACACGGTCAAACAAAACAATGCGAATCAATTGGTTGGATATAACAATTATGATTCGTATCTATTCGCAATTTGGTTATGCATTAACAGAATGGTATTCGAATTAGTCAAAAATGACATGGAACATAAAATCATAACAGTTAACCATTATTGCCAACCATATTGTATAGAATATAACCAATTCGAATCGAAATATTGACTGTGTTTGAAATTGAAATACTAGAAACAACTTATGTTTAGAAAATATATTAACAACTTCAATAAGCAACAGAGTGTTCAGTTCAAGCCAAATTAAAACAATCAAATCCACACCACGATTAATCGAATCAAAGATAAATCCAATCAAAACTAATCCGGGAAACGAAATTCGATTAATCAAAACAAAATTATGCATATAGTGCATGCTTATGTGTCAAAGCAAATCCACACTGTAAACAGAGCTTATGAGTTTGTCATATAAACAGGTGATAGTCATACCAGTGAGGCTGCTCGAGCTATGCCAATTTTGAATTCACAACCGTTGTAGCCGACTCCACGTTCTTAAACAAAATCAAACCTGTTGTTCGTTGTTTCTTATCAGTGTATTGCAATTTCTCTTTTTGACTGGTAAGCCTTGCGACTTGATCCTCCAGAGCATGAATTCTGGATTGTAGCATTGGCACATCAACGTAATACCTTTCTAACCACGAGCCACTGGGGGTTTCACAAGGCATTTTGATGCCTGGATAATTAGGATTGTTTTGCAAGCAAAGTGGTAGGTTTTTCACAAAGTCGTATGAGGGTTTGTCACATAGACCTTTCGAATAGGGATACTCACTTGCCAGGTAACATTCAACCTCTGAGTCAGAACCTTCACTCACCATGATAGGGTCAAGGTTGACAAGAATTTTCGGTTTGTTTCATGCCATGCGAGAGATTAGTCGGGCATTCTTTTTGCCTTTGGAATTTGCAATAGGTTTGGCTTTAGGCCTTTTAGCCACGGGTTTAATAGTTTCAACAACTTTGGTCACAGAATTGGGTAGGTCAATAGGTGAGTCGGGTAGGGGTTTAGGTAACAGAGCACTGTAAGGCATAGGGGGTACAGATTTTCTCTCGCTCACCATAGGTTTGTCAACCTGTGGTGGGCTTGAATCTTCAAAATTATTACGAGTAAGAAAATCATTCCAACAGTCTCGGTGTAACCCCAAATGACAAACAACAAGCATTTTAATTAACCCAAAGTGGAAAAGGCTGCTATCGGCCTGATTCCATTTGTATCTTTTAGACATTTTAAACAGACTCCTATGCAAGTAGTAAGGCATATTAAGCTCATAGCCCATGAAAACCATAAGTAACCGAAGGTGGTACAAGAAAACGAAACCATACCGACCCTCGCAGGTGATGAACTGCTTGGTTATCATCAGCAAGTTGTGCCAACGTTGCTTGAGCATATTCACGGGCAAACCTTTGTCACGGGAGTTCACCCTTCGTGACTGGAAGAGTAATGTCCACGAGACATTTTCCACTTTGCAATTTTTTGACCATCTCTGTCCAGTAGCAGGCAGACCGGTAGCTAAACTGAGAAATTGCTCGTCAATTTCCAATTGCACATCCCCAACCTTGGCTCGACAACCATCAAAGGTTAATGCAAATTGTCGAGCCACGCAAGGTTTAAAGCCATCAAACTTTCGTATGAACGGGAGCCATCCAAATTCCTCAAGTTCGTTGTAAGCATTGTCGAACATCAACAACGCCTGGCTGCCATTAGGTTCAGCCCTTACGACTGAAGCCATGGTGCGGGCACATGGTAGGGTTTGGATTGAACACAACAACACAGGAGCAAATTCGTTTGGGCTAACAACTAATAGCGCTCAAAGGGGAGGAAAATTAATGTGTGTGTGCGAAGGTGGTGGGATTATCACCACCATGCACACCAGTAATGACAAAGTACAACGCTGTTCAATCAATCATGATATCGTTCAAACCATATTAATCGGCCAACCCAAGGATTAAACGGTGGGTGACATACCAATGCGCCATTGCATTGTTTGAATCCATGTACGTTCAATGTTAAATCAAACCCAAAGTTTAAATATGAGCCATTGCATAACTTCAAACTATTGCCATTCAATATGAAATCAAACTCATATGTCATAATGTGTAATCAAAGTTTATAACATTGTGACCAATGATTTTATAAAATCGACAAGCTAAGAGCTTATAATAATAAGGATCACATTATATAAAACAAGATCAACCATGACCCTTATGAAATCAAATATAACCCATGAATTTACATGCTCAATGCCTTATCAATCAAATAAAGATCAAGTTGTGCAATCAAAGCAAGAATCGACAAATGGACATAGTTCAAAGAAAATCATTCCAGCCACTTAATAATAAACCAAAGGTAAGTACCAATCAGAATATCAATGAAAAGATCATGACAGTTCAAATAACGATGGAGGAGTTTTCACGCTTTCAGTCGTGAAAACTAAGTCGAAACCAATTTGCAAGTTATCCCAAGAAATGAAAACATCGTTTATTTGCAAAATGCGACATCAATTTGAAGTTCAGAAGACGTAGGTGTAGGCAGCCTACAGGGAAATAGAAAAAATTGTATTGGCTGCCAACAATGGTGACACACTGGGAGAAGCAGTTATCTCTGTCAAAAGAAATAAATTCAGATTAGGACAACAAAGAAAAATTCAACTCAAAAACAACCATCAGAAAATCGTACAATCATCATCATTTACCATCTTTTCCAGCGATGTTTTAAAAGATGCAAACTAATAACAGTCTTAAGATCAACAAGTCATGATATTAATGATAAAATCCCCAATATTGTTGGCATGGCCACTGTTACCAGCAGGCGTCCATAGCCTTGACAGGGTTTCCATTTAACCCACTCAGACATCTGTATCCTGTCAAGAAGTTCTAGATCAGAATAAAGGACTTTTAAAGAGGTTTCTTATAATTTTTTACAGATTTTCGTGTACCCGACATTGCTTCGCTGCCAGCGGGCTTGTTCAATACCCCGACGAAGTTGTCTTGGCACCATGCTTGCATTTACCCGCTGCCAACAAACCTGTTCAGTATCCCGGTGGGTTTACAAACACTTCCCACAACTCTTATTCATATTTTATTTTGTTTTTCTTTTATGTATAGCTGAGCAGGGTGACGCTGAAAAATCTTGGTATTTTATCATATTTTTTCAGACCTCATCAGAATTTTTTGACACTGTCCTTTATTCAGCTCCAGAAATGTTTTATTTCTAAAACAACTTACTATGACAGGGAGACATCCTTTTGATTCATTCCTTTACGGAAAAGGGACAGCGTAAAAAGATAATATATGATCATGACGAACTTTGCTCAGAGATTGAAATTAGTAAACTTCTTTCAAACAATAAAATTTTCCAACATAAATATCAATTTCAGAAATATATCACTGATGATCGTACAATCTTTCAGAATTTATTTCAGTGAAGAAATTTTTCTATGGTCTTGGTCTGAATAGCTCAGCATGCAGGTATGCATATGTTTCAAAAACACAAAAAACTGATCAATCCAAATCAAAACCAAAAACAAAAAGAAAGGAAAAATAAAAACCAAAGGAAATATTTACATAATATACAAGGGTAGTAATCAAGCGAAGTATCTTTTCAGGGCTTGGCCATTCACTGGATAGGTGTCAAGCTTCCCTTCAAGATTATGCAATCGAAAGGAGCTAGGACCCAACTTTTCAGCAATAAAAAATGGCCCAAGCCACAAATTTTGAAACTTGGTGTGCTCACCCTTTCCTTCGTGTGGTTTGCCCACTTTAAGACGAGATCGCCTACTTCAAAATTTCTATCAGAAGCAGAACTAGAATCGAACCATCTTTTAATCAGTTGTTGATGTTGGTCTAACTTACGCTTAGCTTGGGTTCTTACTTCTTTTAACTTCATCAAAGCGTTAATACGGCTTTCTAAAGGGGGACAATCTTCTTCTTGAACTTTTTGTGACAATTGGAGCGAAGGAAGAAGAATGTGAGGTGGTAGAATGGCTTCTCTGCCATAAACGAGAAAAAAGGGGAAATTACCTATAGCGGCTTTGGGTGTTACCCTATCAGCCCACAGTGCATTAAGCAGTGCATTGTGCTAGTTCTTGTGATTTTCAGCCACGGTTCTCTTGATAATTTTGATCAAGTTCTTATTTGTTGATTCTGCTCAGCCGTTTCCCTGGGGGTAGTAACTAGCATAATACTTTAGATTTATTCCTTTCTCTAAGGCGAACTCACTCATCTCAAGAGAAGAAAAGTATGAAGCGTTATCAAAGACTAGAAAATCAGGGATACCAAAACGAGTGATGATATTCGAGTTCAGAAAAGCAATCACCTGACTTGTGTTAACAATTCTTAGCGCGGTGGATTCAGACCATCGAGTAAAGTAATCAGTGGCTGTCACAATATACTTGTGTTGTTGTGAGGATGGAGGGTTAATAGGACCTATGATATCAAGGCCCCATTGCTGGAAAGGAGAATCGACTGAAACGAGTTGCAAGGGGAAGGCTGGTTTTTGCAATTGCCCTGATGCCTTCTGACAAATGATACATTTACGGCATAAGGCATGGGCGTCTCTAAAAAGAGTTGGCCAGTAGTACCTGGCTCTTAAAACCTTATGAGCAGTGGTGTCACCACCGAAGTGACCACCAACTTATCCTACATGCAACTCAAGCAAGACTTTTTCTGCTTCGTCCTTTTCAAGACAATGCATCAGTACGTCGTCAAAATTCTGACGAAACAGTATACCGTTAACTAGATGAAAGGAGGCAGACTTTAGTCTCAACGCTCTTATTTTGGTGGGGTCAAGGTGACGGGGTGCTGATCCATGTTGAAGACAATGTCTAATATCGTCGTACCAAGGACTTACAAGGTTTTGTGCACAACAAATCAAACTTTGATCGTGTTGTTCTAGGTCTGACGTATCACTATCTTCTTGCTGTTCAATTTCTGAATCAACTACCAACTTACACAACCCTTGGCCTCTCACGATATGTGCTGGGGTGATCTCTAAGTCATACTCCTGCAAGGAGGTGACCTAGTTGGCTCTTTTCTCTCCTAACTCTTTTTGCACTAACAAGTTCCTTACGGCAGGGTAGGGGACAATGACCTTCGTCCTTGACTTCAAAAGATAGGACCGAAAATGCTTAACTACTTTGAGAATAGCATAGGCTTGTCGATCGACCGCTGGGTAGTTAAGTTCAGCACCTTTGAAAGCAGAGCTCATAAAGGTGATGGGTACTTCGTTGCTCTCAGAATTCTTCTGAGTTAGGACTGCGGCATAGGAATGATCAGAGGCAAAAGTATAGAGTGTAAAATCTTGAGAGAAATCAGGGCTCATGAGTGACGGAGCGTCAATTATGGCCTTCTTTATAGCATTGAAAGCTTGGTTTTCTGTGGGTCCCCAGTGATATTGGGTGTCTTTCTTAATCAGGTTCTGGAGAGGCCTGACCATTTTGGAGAAGTTGGGGACAAATCTTCTCACGAAATTAATCTGGCCTAGGAAAGACTGCATGAATTTTTTGGAGGTAGGTGGGGGAAGTTTAGCGATGACTTGGGTCCTCTCGGGGTCAATAATCATTCCATCACTAGACACAATGAATCCTAGTAATTTACCCTGTTCTACTGCAAAGATGGACTTCTTGGGGTTCAAGGAGATGCCGTATTTACGACATCATAGCAGAACGGATCGTAAGTGAGCTAGATGATCGTCTTTGTTTTTAGAATAAACGGTCACATCATCTAAGTAGACTACTACGGAGTGATTGATTAAGCCTCTGAAAGAAATGTCCATTGCTCTATGAAAGGTAGCACCAGCATTAATCAATCCAAAGGGCATTTTGAGATAAGCATAAGTGCCCCACGGGATACAGAAGGTAGTTTTTAATTGGTCTGGCGGAGACATCAAGACTTGGTTGTATCCAGAGAAACCATCTAGTAAGGATAGCCTCTCGGAACCAGATACTTGTTGAAGGATCTATTCCATGGGCGGGACAGGATAATTATCTTTGTCAGACGCTTTGTTGAGGT
>ML799572.1:336395-347281 GCA_009831015.1 Picea engelmannii
AAATTATTTTAGCACTTAGGAGTTTATTCAATTCTTTTTGTACTGTCGGTTCTAGTTTAGGATGCATTTTCCTCAGTTTCTGTTGGAAGGGTAAGGTTTGGGGCTTCATCGGGATGACATGCTGTATAATATTAGGATCGAACATTTTAAGATCATCGTAAGTCCATGCAAATACATCCTTGAATTATTTAAATAATTTAACAAAAGCAGCTTTTTCTTGTCTAGAACATCCCAAGCCTAAGTTGATACACTGAGGATTTTCACTAGTCCCTAAATTGACTTTTTCGTAAGACAATGAGGAACTATTGGTTTTGCAATTGACCATCTTTTTAAATTTATCTTCAAAATCATAAAACTTTTCTAATCTAACAACAGATTTGGGTATGAAATTTACCATGTCCGATAGAGCTTCAGGAGATTTCGGATTAGGTATTACCGTAAAGTCGTGCAAATTGTCGTCGTGTGTTTGTTCATCTATCACAGTGCTTTGAAAGGTTTCTTCCATGTGCAGAAATTTAATGATCTGTTGATCGTCATCAAATACTCTCCAGTTTGTGATATTGTCAAGAACAAATGGTCGAAACAATAGCTCCACGGAGAATGCATTTGGGGATAAGCCTTCTGTAGGAAGAAGTTTAGAGGCAACATTAGCTAGTAGATCTGCTTCAGCATTATTTAATCTAGGAATGGAATTTATATTAAAAGCAGAAAATTTGTTCATCAAACTCCATACCTCAGACTGGTAACATTTGAGATGCGGGGAAAGACAGTGTATAGAATCTCTTACCTGCCTAACCACTATTTCAGAGTCGTCGAATACAACCAGATTTTGAATGTGCATGTCCAAGGATTTTCTGAGACCTTGCAATAAAGCCTCATATTCTGCGGTATTGTTAGTACATTCAAATTCTAGCCTGCAAGCCAATAACGTTTTGTTACCTGCCGGATCGATAATGATGCAGCCTGCACCAGCTCCTTCTTTAGACTTGGAACCGTCAAAATATAAAGACCAGATTTCATTTCCATCGAGCTCATGGGACTGTTGGATAGAAGTTGTTGGTTGCACATATGCTATGATCTCGGACTGTTGTTCTAGATTGTTGATAGGTGAAACTTCAGCCATGAAATTCCCGAAGAAGGTGTCCATCCCTTAGACTTCAGGTGAATCATTAGAAGGAGTATATGGTTCATTGGGGTCATTCAAGTTTGTTACTGTGAACTTGAGGTAATGCTCATGATTCACCCTGATCTTGTTGGGCTTACCGTTTTCTGGAAGCCATAAGTGAGACCAGTCCATCGCGAAGTAACCATGTAGTTGCTCCGACCAGTCCCTGCTCAAAAACAGACCATACACTTCTAGAATATCCACCACAATTATATCAATAACCTGATGAACCTTTGGGTTAGACGATAATCTAATCAATACATTTTTCAGTTCGCCTATAACTTTAACATCTGTTCGATCAAGTTGTATGATTTTCAAAGAAGATGGTTCTACTTCAGCGTTGATCTTTTGGTAGACAGACCAAGGCATCACATTTGATGATGCTCCTGAGTCAACCATACAATTATGCACATTTCTATTGAAGATTTCGAAAGTTAAAAGGAAAGGAGGTACATTCTTGCGAGTACTTAGAGTTGTAGCTTGTGTTTTCTTACTCACATTTTCTAATGCTACTTTATCTACAGTATTTGCGTTATTTACATTATTTACATTATTTACAGGAGTTACAGGAAGGCTTCCTTTATCTTGAGGATCAGGATTTTTAGTGGAAGTCCTCTGCAGAACTTTGCTTTGTACAACCTTGTTACCATTCGAGTTACCATTCTTGCCATTTTCTGAAATATTCTGCAACATCTTCTGTAACAAAAATGGAAATTTCAACAACTCATAGATAGAAATGTTAGCCCTCAATTTTTTAAGATCTTCAACAACATCATAATATAATTTAGGACTAACATTACTCTGTTTAGTTTCTGCTGATTTAGAAGGCTTTGGAGGTGAAGTTGTAGTGTTCTCGGCAGGAGGTTTGTTTGTTGTCTTGCTCCTAGTGTTGTAAGGGTGAACAGTCTCGAAGTTAGCTTGAAAGATACTATCTAAGAAGTGTCCAAAGATGTTTGGAGAAGACTCTTCTTCTTGAGTTGTTTCCTGCTCGACTTCCTCTTGGGGGATTTCAAGAGGCATCAAGTCATCTTGGGCTCCTAGAATTGTATGGAGAGCGCATTGCAAACTTTCTAGGTTCAAGCCTTCGGGGTTTGGATTAGGCTGGTTGGCGGGAAAAGGATTTTGGAAAGGAGGTTTGTAGGGTCCTTTACTTGAGGAAGCTTCTTCAGTCGACCTTTTTAAATCTATAACTTGATTAGACAATTTTTGTACAACTTTGGTTAAATTTTCCAAATCAGAGTTTTCCGGTTGTGTTTTGTTTTGTGGAGGTCTGGTGAGAATTTCAATCTTCTTTTTGGAAGAAGAAACAATCTCAGTTTCGTTGCTAGAAGAATCCTTAAGACTAAGTATATCTTTTTCAATCTGAGTAGACTCTTCAAAGGCTTCTAACAACGTGGCCTTTTTAGAACGTTTAACCCAAATAGATATACTTTGATGTAGAGCTTTAGTGTAGTAAGCTATTACAAGACTCTCAGCAGGCATAGAATTTGCAGGGATTCGATTTTTAAGCGTTAGGAATCTTTGATTAAAATCTTTAACTTTTTCTTTTGGGTTCATCTTTAAACTTGAAAGATCCATGACTAAGACTTCCGAAGGTTTTCCATCTCCGAATTTTTCCAAAAAGCATGACTCAAACTTTTCCCAAGACACTATAGTATGAGGCTATTGGGCAAAGTACCAAGTGGATGCATTACCCTCAAAAGTGTAAGGGAACAACCTATAAACAATGTCTTCATGTTCAACATTACGGAGTCTGATGGCTAACATAATTTTTTTGATATGATCTTGAGCTATCTGTTTTGAATCGGGATCAAACTTAGGAAGCCATTTCTCTGGGTGCTTAGGTAAAGGGTGTTGGGCTCCGGGTACAGCTACAGCATCCTGGTCCAACCAGGGTCTAGCAGGGTTGTTCTAATTTTCCATTGGGGAAGTGGGTGTGGAAGGCTGAGAAGGTGGATTGCCTTCGTCAGAAGAGGAATCTCCCCCAGAAGAGGAAGGAGATGAGGGAGGTGGTGAAGGAGGTATCCCAGATCCTCCTGCAGCAGGATTTGTGTTTGGATCTGTAGGATTCACAGTGAGGTCAATATCACCTAACTGTTCTCTGATATCAGAGAAGTCTAAAGGTTGACCCCATGGGAGGTTTGGTTGCCTAAGACTGGCTAAGGCACTGTGTTTTAATAAGAGATTGACGAATGATCTCTTGGAAATCACCACCTGTAGGATTAGGGGTTGCTGGCTCAACTGTGATCTGAGGATCTTCGGTTGAAGTAGTTGTTGTTTGAGGGGGAATATTATCTTGTGAACGACTTCTAGTCACTATATGTGTGCGATTAGGTGGAGGAGGAGTCTTGCGACCGCCTCGTGCCATTAATTAAGTTGAATCCCTCCTTCTAGCGCCATTTGTTGACGGGCGAAATTGTCCATCCGTCAATTGAGAGAGTGGAACCGATCCGGGGTTGTCTAAATAACCCAAGCCGTTTGGAATGAACCACCTTGATGGGTTTAACGGCTCTGTTGGCCGCTCTAAGGTCCTAAGAAAACCAAAGAGAAAACTAATCTAAAATAACTAATCTAACTGAAACTAAACTAAATAAAACAAACTAATACACTAATTAAACAAACTGCTAAATAAATTAAACTAAAACTTAATATAAACTACTCTAACCATTATATATACAAACTACTAATTACTATTACACTAACTCTAATAATTAACTGTCTAACTTCTAATTATAATACAGCTTATTCACAAATATACAATATACACAACTAGCAGATTTAAATAAAACCAGTAAAAATCATTTGCTTTCTGCCCTAAGACAACCAGGAATCTTTTTTGATTTTTTGATATTTTATGAATAAGAGATAAAAATTACTGAAATTAAACGATCTAATATATTTACTGAAATTAAACAATCTAATATATTAATTCTATAAATCTAACTGAACTTATATCTGAACTAAACTACTAATGAAAACAGTAAACAAAAGACTAACTGACCTGGAAAAGCTCCAAGTCTGCCCTGTGTATGATGACTTCAAAAGCTGGTCGGAGGAAGGAAACTCGCACGGGTTCATCCAAAAGATGCTCGTAAACGATAGGTTGTGCTACTCTTTGAGTGGTTTACAGGACAAACAAGACATAAAAAATCATAACAACTATAAGATGCATAAATCTCTGCAATAAGGGAAACCTGTTATGCAACACTTATATTAAATAATTCAACTCATGAAGAAGATAAACCTGTCATTCACAAACTAAATTAACAATTGTTATGTCTTTTATACACTTGGGCTAACAACTACGAGCGCTCAAAGGGGAGGCAAATTAATGTGTGCGTGCGAAGGTGGTGGGATTATCACTGCCATGCACAGTAGTAATGACAAAGTACAGCACTGTTAAATCAATCATGACATTGTTCAAACCATATTAATCGGCCAACCCAAGGATTAAACGGTGGGTGACATACCAATGCGCCATTGCATTGTTTGAAACCATGTACGTTCAATGTTAAATCAAACCCAAAGTTTAAATATGAGCCATTGCATAACTTCAAACTAGTGCCATTCAATATGAAATCAAACTCATATGTCATAATGTGTAATCAAAGTTTATAACATTGTGACCAATGATTTTATAAAATCGACAAGCTAAGAGCTTATAATAATAAGGATCACATTATATAAAACAAGACCAACCATGACCCTTATGAAATCAAATATAAACCATGAATTTACATGCTCAATGCCTTATCAATCAAATAAAGATGAAGTTGCGCAATCAAAGCAAAAATAGGCAAATTGACATAGTTCAAAGAAAATCATTCCAGCCACTTAATAATAAACCAAAGGTAAGTACCAATCAGAATATCAATGAAAATATCATGACAGTTCAAATAACGATGGAGGAGTTTTCACGCTTTCAGTCGTGAAAACTAAGTTGAAACCAATTTGCAAGTTATCGCAAGAAATGAAAACATCGTTTATTTGCAAAATGCGACGTCAATTTGAAGTTCAGAAGATGTAGGTGTAGGCAGCCTATAGGGCAATAGAAAAAATTGTATTGGCTGCCAACACCTTGTCTCGATCTACTCGGTAGGTGCGAACTCCTTTCGGTAGATATGCAGTGACTAGGGTGTATTAAAAATCTCTAGGGACAATCTCCCTATTAATCTCACCACTTAGAGGGGGTATGTAAGCTGGTAGGATGGTTGGCACTAACTTCACGTTGGTTGCGTCATCTCTATGCTTAGTTCTCCACTCTACATTGGCTCGAGATGTTCCAGCTCGAGCAGTCAATGGGGAGGATGCTACAGCTCGATGATGAGGCTTGGACTCTGGTGGACATTCCTCTTTTCGACATGACTCTTTCTGCCCTTAAGCTAGAAATTACTTCTCTCACCGATTCTTCTGCTGCGCTAAGCTCATCGAACATGTAAGCTCAGGATCACTATCTTGGGTTGTCAATGGACTGTCGGTACCGTAATTAGATAGAGAATAAAGCTGGAGTAATCACTGTTTCATAACACGGGTATTCTGTAAGCTCAAGTTCTCAATTAGAAAAAGTGTCTTACGGGCATGGTGCGAAAGAATAAGTAAGTAACTCTGCAACAGACTACTTGCAATGGATATGAAGCTTCCATGACCATTGATCTATCTGTTAAGGTGAGGTCCAATGGTTTGGTGGTGGTATTTTAATGCTTTTTTGCCCGTTCGGGGTGGAAGTCAAACATGTATATTAGTCAATGGCTATATTGCTTCGTCACGATGAAGTACCGGGTGTCGTTGTTATGATATCTTGGCGAAGTTCAAATTCTGCATGTTTTCCATCTATGGAGTTCCTTCTGGCACATTTTTTATTTTTTCCAACTTCGCTTTCTTCTTCATGAGTTTCCTCGACTTCTTTCCAGTGAGCTTCATCTCAGTTATCCTTTTTCTATCCTGATTCTTTTCTTCTTTAGGCATGGTAACTTCACATTGTGGGGTAGGGTTCAGGATCAATGTTTCTTCCTTCATTGGCTTTGGGGTAGGTGCCCTACTTTCTTGTTCTTGTACTCATTCAGCTCCAACATTCAAGTCTTGATACCTAAATAGCTTCACGTTATCCTCCAATTCTTCGATTAAGTGCGCTAGTCTTTTGGCCACGAAATCCTTTAACTCTTGCTTCTTTTGTTCTAACTCTACCTCTTCTTGCTTTCGACTCCGATCTTTCACAATCCAAGTTTTTCCTAACAAAACTAGAAACAGAGCACTGCTTTCCACGAACTTAACAATCTCAAAATCTTCTTCTGTTGAGGTGCCATGGGTAGTCATAGCTATCTGGGTAATCTGTCCACAGAAGGTTACCAATTTTCCTTTAAACAAGCTTAGTCCTCCTAGTGAAGGAACCAGAGCAGGTCTTCCTAGGGTTTCCCAAGTGCTTTCAGTGACGATGTTTATCTGTGTTTCCTCATCTAAAGTATAGTCAATCTCGAAGTCCCCTATTCTCACTTCGACTTGTTCTTTCTTCTTGAAGATATCTAATAATTTGATGTCTCTGTGATCATTCATGGTGTCTTTCATTTTCAGTAACATAATCTCTGACTCTTTCTGGGGTTCCTCTATAATCTGAGTCTCTTGATCTCCTTTAGGTTTTTCTTGCTCTATATTCAACTTTTCAAGTCTAGCAATCATTCTAGGGAAATCCAGTACTTCATGGTCCATAGCCTTACAACAGAGACAATTCAGTCTTCCACTAGGGCACTCCTTAGCTAGATGTCTTGGTTTTCTACAACTGTAACATAGGGTCAATCCTCTTTTTCTTTTAAATGATCCCAAAATTTTTCTGTACTGTGCACCAGGATCATGTTAACTAGCCTGCAACAAATTCTTTCAAGGATCCTACATCCATCTGTTAGTCCAAAAAAATTTTCTATGCATAGGTATAACATATCTATCATTATTCTTATCATATCTATTCATATCAAACTTTCTTTCATCTAACAATGCCCTAGTTTCCAAGCTAGAACAAAATCTATCAATCATACCTAAATCCATGCTTCAAAAACAAAAATTTCCACTTATCTTACTTCTATAAAACACAAAGCTTTCAGATCTAAGACTTTTAACTATTCTTACCTTTATCAAAGAACAAAGCTTACAGATCTTACCTTTTTCTTGCAGATCTGACCTCTTTCTTCATAGATATGACTTCTTTTCTTCAGATCTAACCTCTTTTCTTCAAATATGACCTTTCTTTCTTGGCACAAAGCTTCACAGGTCAAACAGAACACTGCGCACTAGGGCAACAGATCTATGCACAGAGCTTATTTTTCACAAAGCTTCTTCTTCTTCAGTTCCCAGCAATCACAGTTTCATGTCCCGGCAACGAAACCATTTGTTGGTACAGGGGCAGACCCAAGGTTCAATTCTCAAGAGTGCACCAAAAAAACCCTAGCTATCGGCCCTTTCGACAACACCTATGAAGCAGATGCAGTCTCACCTGAGGTAGAGGCAGGGGTGGTTGCATGACTCAGGCATTTGCAACCTTAGCTGGGACACAAATCTGTGATCACACACTTAGCGCAACACTTAGTATCAACAGTTCACCTAGAATCAACCCTTATCTCACTTCGCAGGTAACACAGAACCTCGCAGTATATACTTAGATCTAAGCTAATTCTAGTACTTAGCAACATACAATGGATTAGATTCAATATATCAAGCACTAATCATCTTACATATCAGATCTAACATACATTCATATATCATAAGGACAAAGCCTCAATAGATCTATCTAAACATATCAAAGCACTTAGCAAGAGAGAGACAAACACATCAACACAATACACAGAGTTACCTTGGTTCAACCCCACCCTGGGGATATGTCCACAAAGTCTTCTTCTGTTATTATCTTCTATAAACCAAGTTACAACACAAAGCCTTCAAGATCCTACCCTGCCTAGGACAAGAGATCTGTGCAGCTCGCTAGATCCTCTTTTCCCAAGTAGATCCAAGCACTAAGCCCTTTCTTGATCCATGCACTCAACACTTACAATACTTACAGCAGGCACATAGCTCTTACAGTCACATAGACTTATGATCACATAGATCTACTTTTTGCACTAAGCCATTCACTTTACATCACATAGCTGACACACACATCTCTCTTCTTACTTTTCCAACCCCTCTATTTATACATACAAAATACCTAAATAATGCCTGATATCCCTTTCCCGTTACATTATCCCAAAACCCTAAAAATCCCTAAAAAGGGGTGAAGATCCCGCGATCTCCTCGTCGCCATGTGCTCCTTCTTCGACCAGATGTTGGAGTACCAAAAATGGTCAATTATGACCAAGTGTTCTTCGAAACTTGGTCAAGGGCCAACAAGTTTTTGTTGTCACCTAAAAAGGCTCACTACCTAAAACCATGTCAAATTTCAGTCCATACAAGAAGGCGCGCCTTATTTTTGGGTATTGATAGAATAACCAAAGAATATTTTCTTGTCGAATTTTTTGTTTGAGTCATGTTTGAGTCCAGAAACCCTCCCATACTGGCAATGCATGTGTGTTGTCTTAGCACGTCAAATTTCAGTCCATAAAAGAACAAATTGAAAAAAATTCAACATTGGCCCCATTCACATTAATTATTCTATAAGCTTGTTGTTTGATTGTCGAATTGTTTATGTGAGTCATGTTTGAGTCCAAAAACCCTCCCATACCATCAATGCATGCATCTAGTCTAACCATGTCAAATTTCAGTCCCAAGCACAAATTGAAAAAATTTCAACATTGGCCCCATTCACATTAATTATTTTATAGGCTTGTTGTTTGATTGTCAAATTGTTTGTGTGAGTCATGTTTGATTCTGGAAACCCTCTCATATTTTCATTATATGTGTCTAGTCTTACCATGTCAAATTTCAGTCCATACAATCATAAATGAAAAAATTTCAACGTTGGACCCATTCACATGTCAGTTATAAGCGGGGTCAAGTACATGAGCAAGCATGCCTTATTTTTGGGTTTTGATAGAATAAAAAAAAGAATATTTTATTTCTGAATTGTTTTCTTGAGTCACGTTTGAGTCTGGAAACCCTCCCATACCATCAATGCATGTGTGTTGTCCTAGCATGTCAAATTTCAGACCATAAAAGCACAAATTGAAAAAAAATCAACATTAGCCCCGTTCACATTAATTATTCTATAGGCTTGTTGTTTGATTGTCGAATTGTTTGTGTGAGTTATTTTTTAGTCCAAAAGCCCTCCCATACCATCAATTCATGCATCTAGTCTAACCATTTCAAATTTTAGTCCATACAAGCACAAATTGGAAAAAATTAAACATTGGCCCCATTCACATTAATTATCCTATAGGCTTGTTGTTTGATTGTTGAATTGCTTTTGTGAGTCATGTTTGAGTCTGGAAACCCTCCCATTCCATCATTGTATGTGTCTAGTCTTACCATGTCAAATTTCATTCCATACAAGCACACATTGAAAAAAATTCAACGTTGGACCCATTCACATGTCAGTTATAACCGAGGTCAAGTACATGAGCAGGAACACCTTATTTTTGGGTTTTGATAGAATAAAAAAAGAATATTTGATTGTATAATTGTTTGTTTGAGCCATTTTTGAGTCTGAAAACCCTCCCATACCGTCAATGCATGTGTGTTGTCCTAGCATGTCAAATTCCAGTCCATAAAAACTTAAATTGAAAAAATTTCAACATTGGCCCCATCACATTAATTATTCTATAGGCTTGCTGTTTGATTGTAGAATTGTTTAAGTGTGAGTCATGTTTGAGTCCAAAAAACCTCCCATACTGGAAATTCATGCATCTAGTCTAACCATGTCAATTTTCAATCCATACAAGCACAAATTGGAAAAATTTCAACATTGACCCCATTCACATTAATTATTCTATAGGCTTGTTGTTTGATTGTCAAATTGTTTGTGTGAGTCATGTTTGAGTCTACAAACCCTCCCATACCATCATTGTATTCTTCTAGTCTAACCATGTCAAATTTCATTCCATACAATCACAAATTGAAAAAATTTCAACATTGGTCGCATTCACATGCCAGTTATAAGTAGGGTCAAGTACATGAGTAGGCGCGCCTTTTTTTTGGGTTTTGATAGAATAACCAAAGAATATTTGATTTTTGAATTGATTTTCTGAGTCATGTTTGAGTCCATAAACCCTCCCATACTGTCAATGCATGTGTGTTGTCCTAGCATGTCAAATTTCAATCCATAAAATCACAAATCGAAAAAATTTCAACATTGGCCCCATTCACATTAATTATTCTATAGGCTTGTTGTTTGATTGTCGAATTATTTTTGTAAGTAATTTTTGAGTCCAAAAATCCTCCCATACCGTTAATGCATGCATCTAGTCTAACCATGTCAAATTTCAGTCCATACAAGCACAAATTGTAAAAATTTCAACATTGGCCCCATTCACATTAATTATTTTATAGGCTTGTTGTTTGATTGTCGAATTGTTTGTGTGAGTCATGTTTGAGTCTGGAACCCCCCCCCCCCTACTTTCATTGTATGCGTCTAGTCTAACCATGTCAAATTTCAATCCATACAAGCACAAATTGAAAAAAATTCAATGTTGGCCCCATTCACATGTTAGTTATAAGCAGGGTCAAGTACATGAGCATTTGATAGAATAACCAAAGAATATTAATTAACCTTGAATGAGCTTCTCTTGGTTTCGAGAATAATTAA
>ML799572.1:349941-386613 GCA_009831015.1 Picea engelmannii
GGGAAAACTTCAGCCCCATTAGAATAATGCTTTGCTTCTGTCTTTTGCTATGCTCACAGTTTGTGAGAATTTACTCATGTATGCACTTTTTGTCTTACTCCCGAATTAGCTCAAGAAGCAAGGGGAACTGGTCTCCCAAGACACTCACCAGAAGGTTGGCAGCACTGTTAGAGGTCACCAATCTTTTCGGATTTGTAAATTTCGGATTCTGGCTGGCCAGAATGCCTATTAATGCAACATAACCGTTTTCGTTAAAAAAAAAATATATAGTTGATGTAATAAAACTAAATAAATGAGTATGATAATAAAAAATTGAAAAATCAAATGTATAATATATTAAATCTACAACAACTAATTACCTTTCACGGTCCTAATTCTACCTTTCCCCATTAGGACCTCCCCTTCAAATTTGTTGATGGAGTTGAGATGCCAAATGCGAGGCATGTTCATATTTTCTGCTAATTTAGGAAGATATTGACTAATATACACCATGCATTGATATACCATATATCTCTCCACCATAGAACCCTTAGGGCGTTCTCTTTGTTTAACAAAATCCTTCAATGACTTCAATTGCCTCTCCACCATCCACATCGACCTTGTGTGTACTGGTCCACATAATTCAATCTCCTCAACTTGGTGTATAAAGTAGTGTTCTTGTGCATTTAAAAATGTTGGAGGTAGATACTTCTTCTTTTCACATATTAGTCGGGGAATTTATCTCTTCCAATACCTTATATATTCTTTATGGATTTATTTAGATGAAAGCAACCTACAAATGATGCAATAAAATAACAAGTTTGAACAATATCAAGGCATATATAAAATTGCAGATAAAACACAATATGTCAATAAGTTCCTCTACAAAGCATTGAAGAAACATTTTCCATATAAAACTACATTACTTACCTCATGTATTTGCCAAGATCATATATAACTTGTTTTATGTTGTTGTCAAAGCTGTCTGGGAGAGATAGAGGTAGAACATACTATAACAAAAAGCAAATCATTAATATTTATTTCCAAATAAGAGAAACAAATTACTAAAAATATGTATACCAATATATAAATATACCTAATAATTACCTTAATGAATGTATGCCAATCATGTGTTTTAACCCCACCAAAATCACCTTTTTTGTTTAAGATATTTTTTATGTCCGACGAAAACCCTGTCGGAAACCTAATTTTTCGAATGACCTCTTTTACAACATTTCTCTGTTGCTTTGTCAATAACCATGGAAGACTAATATTTTGTTCTCGACCATCACCATTAGAATTAATAATCACACTTTGCAATGTGTGATTAGTTTCATGGATGACACTATAAATCTTTCCAATTCTTTCTTTGTCAGTCCTTCCATGTAAGATTCTCCATAACGATACTGTTATATTTTTCCCAATATGGATTGTATCAAACAAATGAACTATTTATAGGTTATCGTAGTATGAAAACCTACTTAGTTGTATGGGGTAACTTTATATTCCTTGTGGAAGCCCATTCCTGCCTTAACAACATTCATGAAACATAAACGAAATCACATTAACACTAATTAATCAATATAGCTATGTACTGCGCTAAACAAAATTCACTAAAAAAAAATCGTTATATTTATATATATGATACATAAATAATTTGCATACCTTGACGATTTCTATTATATTCCAACTTCCATAGGTGAGGTGTCATTCTTCGTGGTTTTTTTCCATTCTCTTCTTTACCATTGTATTTTCCTTTCTTGGAAGTTTAATAACTATGTTTCTTAGGTAGAAAGTGCTTATACTCATCAAACACCTCATTTCCTAAACTTCTTGAACGACGAGATTTTATCTTAGGACCACAAACTGGACATGCAAATTTACCCTTTGTTTGAAGACCTGCAAGCTATATGAATTAACGTAGCAAATTATGATCACAATTTAAAAAAATGCAATATATTTTCAAAAAAATATACAATATTAAAGCGCAACGCAAATTTACATACCACAAAAATGTGTTAACCTGGGAGCATCATGAATTTTCCATGCAAGTATTCCATGGAATTGAAATTGTTTTTTCCCTATTGGTCTAGGGATGTCATACATAGTGATGCCAGCCCATAACTTCAACAATTCATCGATAAGAGGCTCAATATATACATCCATATCTTTAACTTGGTACTTACCTAATTGGTTCAACATACACTAATTATATTTAGTTATACATCCTTATATATAAAAGATATAATTATCATGCACAAAACAAAGAAATGAAATATTATGTCATACTTTCAAGTAAATAAAGACAAGTTAATTAAATACCTGGAACAATAATTGCCAACATTGTGTGCTCTCTCTTTATTGACATCCAAGGAGGAAGGTTATTGTTTATAACAAAAATGGGCCACACTGATTAAGTAGAACGAATATCTCCAAATTGATCGACACCATCAGCTGCCAATGAAAGTCTAACATTACGAGGTTCTTCTTTAAAAATTAACCATTTTTCTTCGATGTTTTTCAATGTAGAACCATCTGTAGGCATTCGAAGAACATCATCTTCACTTATGTTCTTTGCATGGAAATCCATAAACTGTGTTATACTTTGTCACTTGAACAACCATTGGAAATGTGGAGTTATGGGAATATAATGAAGAACTTTGTGAGGCACCTTTTTTTTTGCTTGACAGGTTCCATATCTACTTATTTGACATTGTGGGCATTCATTTTCTGATGCATATTGTCCACAGTATATCATATTATCATTAGGACATGCATCAATAGCTTGATACTCCATTCCAATTTCTTTCATAATCACAGATATTTCTCGATATGTGCATGGTAAAATATTTAACAATGGTAATAGAAATTCACCTAAAAATCTACACCATTCAAAAAAATAAGTCAATGTAAACAATATTAATCATAAATATCGCGTCCCTACTTTATGAATTAATTAACAATAACAATATAGGAAAATAGTCAACCTTTATGTACATGCCAACATGACATAAATAACACATTACATACCTTAGGATCTGTGTGAGACATGTGTTTGATAAACCATTCAAAACATTCAAGTTCACCAACAACAATATAGCAGATAGAAGATTTTTTGTTGAGCCTTCATAAAGAGGTTGTCGTGACTTCTCGAGTAGAGGATCAACATCATGAATATCATCCTGGTTGTCATCATCCACTGGAGCAAATGTGTCTGGATCAATCTATGTATCTCATCTTCCTTATTTGTATCAATAACATTATATCCATCCATATCATCATTAAGAACTTGATCTTCAATATTTTGATCTCCATGTTCCTCACCTTGTAAAGTAGTATTTATGCTACTAATCGGAAAATAACTCTTTGAAGGTCGACATTTTGGGGGCAATATATTTATATTTACAAACAATGTATTAAAATTAGTGTGTATAGAACATATATTAAAATGATAAAACAATTGACAAATAAATGACATGATCACTACTACAAAGAATACATTATATATTGAATAACGTATTACCAAGGGATGATATGCATAACCCCCTTTAACATGCCCCTTCTCCCTACAATGTTTTTCAGCTATTGTTATTAAAATTATTTGTGTTTGCAATCCCTACAATCATTGCAAGGGCAATAACATTTTTCATTGCCCTTCGCCTTCAATGTCTATCTAAACTGAGCAAGTCTCCTTTCATTTTCATTCATAGTATATTTATTTGGCACAATAATTGCCTATAAGAACCAATTGAATATTTAAAAAATTAAATTTTGTTAAAACATTGAAAAAAAATAAAAATAAAATTGCATATACTTCGAGGTCCAATCACAGGAAATATATGTTACAATGCTAAATTTTGAAAAAATTATTAAAAAACAATTAATTTTGTTTAAACATTGAAAAAGTAATAAATTAAAAATTCATATACTTTGACGTTCAATCACATGAAATATATGTAGCAATGCTAAATTTCAAAAAAAATATTAAAAAAATTAAATTTGCTTAAAACATTCATGTTAAAAAAATTTGAAATTAAAATTTCTTAACATAGCTTTATATTAAAAGAGACAGAAAAAATAAAAATACTAACCTTGCAAGTCTAAAATCTGAGCTATGTAGATCGAGGATTAGATGTATTAAACCAATACGTGACAGAAAAAACACAGCTCAAACAATCACCAGAAAAAATTGTCGCAACTATGGCAAATTTGTCTAAATTTGTCTTAAAGACATGTATTTATAGATCGATACTCATCGATATAGCGACGAAAATAAACGATTTGACCCTGAAAAAAGTCAATACTTTTTGCATTGCAGTGTGGTTCGCATGTGTGGCACAAGTTTCATTATAGCAACGAAGATTCGTGGATATAGAGACGGTTTTTCTGAATCTGTCGCTATATCAATGAACGTCGGGGCCAAACAAAAAAATAAATAAAAGAAAGCCAAAATTTTAATGCTTTTTCCATGAATTATAGAAACGTGGAAATATTTCATCGCATTTTGAGCCCATATGTACTAGTGGATGGAACTTTTGAGTACATCAACATAGATTTTATATTTTTCTTCATTTACTTTCTTTGATGGCCCTACAACTTCTAGATCCTCTTTGGTGGGAATTCGACTCTTATCATAACCAATACTCTTATTAATAAATGGTGACCTTTGATAATTGATGATATGATCTAATGTTTTGGCACTCTTTTCAAACTTCAAGCTTTTATTCAACTGAGCAGCTGACTTTTCAAAATCCTTTCTTAAGGAAACAAGTTCAACTTCTAGCTTCTCACAATTTTATTCCTTTTCCTTGAGCTAAATTCTCACCACTTCTTCTATCCTTCTTTCCTCTTATAATTGAACTTTTAGGATTATGATAATATTTTATGATTCTTCAAGGATTTGTGACATTTTGGATTTTTCATCACGATCCTTTTCTTCATATTTCTGTAGCTACTCTTTTTTATTCAAATTCTTTTTCCTTGGCTTCTTTATTTCCCTTAAGGAACACATGATTTCTTCTTCAAGATCCACTTCTCCATCCATTTTAGCATTTCCCTCTTCTTATGAATCCATCACTTCTTTGTCTTCATCAATATTTGTTTCGATTTCCATAAAGAGAGTTTCTTCTCTATTGCTACTGAAACTTCTTTCACTACTTTCTTCAAAAGAGTCACTGGACCCTTTTGAGTAGAGACTCTTTTTCTTCTTATAAGAGTTATTCTTCTTTTCATGTTTTTCCTGTTTGTGGCTATTTTTGTGTTGATTATGTTTTCTCTTACGTTATAGTCTTCTTCATTATCACTACTTTCATTTTTTGCATATGGACACTTAGCAGCAAAATGTCCTACTTTTCCACATTAAAACATTTAAAGGGAAACTTACCTTTGCATTTGCTAGATCTCTTTTTGAGTTTTATCATAAAATTTGCTTCCTTTTTGTTTGATTCAAAGATGGAATAATTGCTTGATTGCGTTCTTTTTTCTTTATCTTCTTTGAGGATTTGAAATCTACTTCTTTATTTGATGGTTTTTTTGTTTCAGCCCTCATTTCATATGCAGTGAGGATCCCATGCAATTTATTCGTTGTTAATTTATCAAGATCCTTTATTTCCTCAATGGTAGAAATTTTGGCATCAACTATCAAGGGGAGTGACCTCAGCACCTTTTTCACAATCATTAGTTCTTCCATTGTTTCACCAAGTCCTCTGATGGTGTTGACAATTTCATCTACGAGGAGGAGATAGGTTGCAACATTTTCTTTGTATTTCATCTTCATACACTCAAACTTTATTTTATGAGTTTGGAGCTTATCCTTCTTAACCCTATCATCACCTTCATAGATGTTTTGAATTTTTTCCCAAATTTCTTTCACTGATTTTCAATGCATTACTTTGACAAACTATGATTCTGACAAACTGCACAAGCTGGCGTTCATGGATTTTGCATAATTTTCAGTATCCTTTTTTCCAACCATATCTATTTGTGGAGTTTTTTGGACTATATAACCAATAATGACCGATTTCCAAATACAAAAAACAAGGGACATTAGATATGTTCGCATCCTTATACTCCAGAAGGCATAGTTTTTTTCGTCAAACAACAGAGCCTTGTTTGTAGAGAAACCTTCATGACCAATCATGTGTGCTCCTGAGATCTACCTTTTAGTGGTTAGAATGTTTATAAAGGAACTAACTATCATACCAATTGATAAGCACACACTTATACTAAGAGGGGGGGTGAATCAGTATAAGGATATCATTTTTTTCTTTTTTGTTTTAATGTTCATAAACCATAATGAAGCAATCACATAAATGTAACAACTAGAAGACACAATATTGTACGTGGAAACACTTTCGGGAGAAAATCGAAAAAACTTATTTTTATAAATTTGTAGGCACCAAAATACTAGAGACATCAATCCCCTATGTTTTTTGTAGGCACGGACCTACTTGAGACACCAATCCCCACAACTTGTTTGTTTTGTAGGAACCAACCTACTTACAAGTTTACAAGTTGTTCATATGCATTTCCTTCATTGGTCTTCTTGCTACTTCTATCTTCACCAAATATGCTATGTGCTCATTACTTATGCTTTCTCCATAACTTCTTTGTGCTCACTACTTCTACTTTCGTCAAATCTGCTATGTGCTTACTCATTTTGCTTTCGCAAGATCTATTAGCTAGATTTTCACGTACTTCATCACTCTCTCCTTTTTAAATAATATTCAATCGTTTCTCATATTATATTCACTTATGTAAATATTACATTTTCTCTCTTTCACCCACACACCATTTCTCACAATCCTCTTCTCTTTTTATACTTTACCATTATCTCTACATGAAAAGTCATGTACATTTGAAAAGAAACAAACTTCATTAAATAAATAATTGATTTCCCTTTTTTTATTTTTCAACATGCCATGGGAAAAATACCACAATGGGTTTCAAAACCATGTGAAAATACCATGTGCACTTTTACTCCACTTTCACTTTTTAATTCACTTTTACTTTTTAATACACTTTCACGTAACTTCATATTTAATCCACTTTCACACAAATTCATATTTAATCCACTTTCATGTAACTTCATATTTAATCCACTTTCACGTAACTTCATTTCTAATCCACTTCCACTTTGTATTTTTTAAAGTCGCCTTTTCTTTGAATATTTATATTTGAATACTTACCTTTGACATCAATGATAATAATTTATTCAACATTGTTGGAAGTATGGGTTGATCCAGGTTCTACCTTAGTTCTCCAACAAAACCCTATTCACCATCAGCCCTTCTGGTAAACCAGAAGGCTACACCGCACACAGAGTGCACATCACAGTCTCACCTGAGATGGCTTATGGGTGACTGCAAGACGCGGATATCTGTAATCATAGAAGGGATTTGGGATGTTCATTTTACTCCTACTTCTACTTTAACATGTATCTGACCATAACATTCATCAAATCTACGATTTTATCCATTCAATACCATTTATTCTGCATGATTATTCTAGAGCATGCTATGAATAAACTCTAATAGATGCATTCATCTAGCCATTCATTCATCATAAATCATATAAAATTAATACAACACAAATAAAGACACCATTTTACCATGATTCACCCCCTGTGGGCTAAATAAACAAAGATATTTTGTTTCTTATTTATTCTTCATAAAAAAAGGTCTTGCGATGCACACATTACATCATGGGTTTATGAATGGTGAGGCTGACTAGTGTCGCACCAAGCTCCACATCTTGCGACCTGACCCTCAATTATATCTCAAAATTGACTTCATCTGAGCTCTGCAACTCTCAACAAAACAAATACTTTGACTCAAGACTCAAAAGTTCTCCAAAAGAAGTCTCTTCGTACAATGATACTTGATTGATTGACACCCCTAGCTACCTCATATATCTTTTATTTATATTACCAAAGTGGGTGAAAACCCCTACATTATGACTCAAAACCCTAATTCTATGTGGACTCCACTTGTCCACTTTCTAACTGCCTTCCACGCGGTTAATCTTTGATCCAACCATTCCTTGCTTTGACTCTGCGTTGATCTTCCTTCTTTCCTGGCACGCTGCTTCCTTTTCCCTTCGGTTGCGCTACTTTCCCTTCTTTCCTGGCGCACGTTGCTTCCTTTTACCTTCTTCCTTGTTTACTGCACTGAACCCCAAATTTTCCTACTCCAATAGGCCCCCAACATTAACCTGTGGCTTGTCCTGAGCCACTCACGCAGTGTGTGCCTCCTGCACCGATTTTTCTAATGTATGGAAATGCTTTGTGAGTGCATCCACTTTTGTTTTCTCCTGCGCACTCTTCTTTATCAATGTCTCCACCACTTGCATTGTAACGAGCTCCTACAACACTTCTAAAATCAATGAGTGCATCATCTCTAGCCTTCATTTTTATGTATCCAACTCTGCTATCATTTTTTCAGCTTGCTCCTGAAGTGGCTCCAAATGAGCCTGTCTGGTTTGTTTTGCCCCCTGGATTGTCTTCACTTTTGCTTGTAGGTTTTTCATCTCCTGCATGGCCTTCATGCTCTCTGATATGGACATTTTCTTCTATATTTTATTTAAATCCTACACTATAGAATTTATCTTCTCTTCCCTCTGATCCAATTGTTGGATCCTTTCATCTTCTTCTAAGCTTATCCATATTTTCACAGTTCTTTCATAGAGCTCTACTACCTCTTTTATTTCCAGTGCAATCCTATCTGTGTGTTATGTTTCCTACTGCTTCCTTTCTGATCTAACGTCTAGAGGGGTGGTTGGTGTCATCTTCCCAACCAACTCAACTATCTCTTGTTTATACCCCTCCATCGTCTACACTATCCTCTTCAGCTTTTCTTCCGTGCTAATTTCTTCAGCTAGTGTGTTGTCCGGGATCATCTAGAAAACTTCATCAAGTCTTGTCTCCAATTTGTCTGCACATTGTTTTTCCTCTTCTCGTTCTATCCACATTTCTATAAGAAGTGTCTCTAGCACATCCTTGGCTTCCTTGGCTATCTCAAGGTTTGTTGCATCCATCCTGGCATTGGATTGTACTTCCTAAACAACATTAACTTGTAATTGATAGATTTTTTTTGTTGGTATATTATCCAATACCAATTCCATCCATTCTATGTCTTTGACTTGTTTATGCACCATGCTTTTGTCCATTCTCAACATCTCTTTAGTAAGGCTAAAGTTTTCACTTGTTGATGTTGTTATCTGTACTGTCTCCTCCTCACTCTGTGTTGGAATCTACTTTTCTTGTATTGTTTGTTGTTGTTTTGTTTTCCCTGTGTGTTGTGATTTGGTAAATCGTATCTATTCCAAGACCTACTTGACTTCTATCAGCTCCTACATTATCTTCTCTCTCTATTTTTCTGCATCCTTATTTTCTTCTGTAGCGCGGTCTTGTACTTTCTTTGTGACTAATTCCGCATCATCTTATGTTATGATGTATCGGGGAATCTCCTTGTGCGCCTTCATTTTCTTGCGTGTCCCTCCTGACTGTAAATAGTTCTCTTGTGTGGCCTCAACTCTGTTTTCTTTGTTGTGATTGGAGTATCTGGTATGTCCCCTCCTTCTTTTCCCTCTTGCACAGGGATTTTATCCATCCTCTGTGTGTTTCCATTTGTGACATCTGCGTGGTCCTTCCGCTATGTAACAGGCTTGGGGATAGGATTTTTCTTTGTTGATGCGCTCCCCCCTGTCTGCCTTTCACACCCTACTCCTACTCTTATATTCACTGCTGGGATACTCTTCTTCTGAGAGGAGTGTGCTTTTGTTGGTTGCTTCTCTTTTGTTGGTTCTATTGGAACCTTCCATTCCTCTTTCCAATCTTTCATTTTCCATTGTACTTCCTCTGTTATGACATAGTATCTCAACTGCAACCATTCTTTCGTTGTATCCATTTTTTCTTGGATCCACATATTATTCCTTGATTCCTTGAATTTGTCTATCTTCTTGTGTTCTTTCACTACCTCCAGTGGGATCCTCCAAGTTTCTTCTACCTTTTCATGTATTTCTTCCAAATAGATTACAAATATGCTAGATTTTACATGTATTTCCCTTGTGAAAGTTGTGTTCCACAATGTTTCGTACTGTGTTGTGTAGAATGTTCCAGTTCTTTGACAGAACATGTTGCATTTGGGGTGTTTCCATCCCACCAATGTTATAAGTATGATTCGTCAGGAGTAATGAAACTATGTTCCTAAGTCATGTGTGTATTTGCAATCATCCAGAAATGAATTTAATAGGAATGGACTCCAGCTCAGTACAGTCCCCTTCATGCACTGCATGGCTACTGTTATTACCCTACTGACACCTCTTCTTTGCAACACTTCCTGAGTAATTTACATGCCATGAGTTTAGTTTCTAACCTTGTTGCAAGTTCACTGATTTTATTTATAATGATCCCCCTCGATCCTCTCTCTATGCCATAGGTCTACTTCATTTCCTCTTCCAAGGATTTCTCCTTGGTCTTCTCATCAATATACTGCGCATTTTTCTCCCCATCTGTAGGTAGACCTGTTATTTTGGATATTATAACGACATCAATTGAAACTTGTGTATCCAGCCAAAAAATTCCCCTGTGCATTACTGCCAGTAACTGCTTGACGTAGTTTTTTACTTCCTTCCCTCTTCCAAAATGTGAGATCTCTAATAGGTTCATTATGCATGTGTTATATAAACCTTGTATCCACTGTTTGGGTTCCATTATTGGTACTCCTTTTGCACTGACCCCTTTTCTGTCCAAGTATACTTGTTGCGCAAACTCGGGAAATTTGTCTGTCTTTTACATCATGGTCGACATAGCGCAATTTATCTATGCAGCCTAGAAAATTTGGTAAAACCTGTACTCCTATTGGTATGTGCGGTAACACAAGGGTTACATGTAGTTTCTTGTGCAGTAACACAAGGGTTACCTGTAGTTGCTTGTGCGGTAACACAAGGGTTACCTGTATTTGCTTGCGTGGTGACCTCTGGACTATTTGTTTTCCTTTCCCCTTTGTTAGTGCCCTTGAGGGTCTTGCCTCCTGGTGCATTTTCTCTTCCTCTTCCTCTTTTGCGTAAGAATCCTACTGCCCTGTGATCTCTTTTATCTTTCCTTGAGCCCCTGGCTCATCAGACTCAGTTATTTCCTCGTCTTCTTCCTCTATTGGTTGGACTATTTCCATGCTAGGTGGTTGCGTCGAGTTTTTCTCCTCTTTGTGTCCTGTGGGTCAACCTTCACTTTTTATATCGCAGGGGATGACTCCTACTCCTCTACTAATGTAGGGCTCACTCGTTCAATGACCATGGAATGGATGGCATCCACATCCACCACTCCCGCCGGTTGCATAGATTTTTTCGCTTCCATTGTTTCCTCCTGTGGTGATCTTGCGATGCCACATGTTTTCCTCATTGTCCTACTAGGAGATCCAACCTTCGGTGGTCCCATTGTACTTGAATCTATGTGGGTTTTCTCGGAGATCTTCACCGACTTTCTACTAAATCGTCTATTCGTTCTTAGCTTCTCACTCCTTAGCTCTGTGTTCGCTCAAGAACATAATGTGGCTTGTCGAGCACAATTTTTCTTCTATAGTGCTATCATAAATGCTCCAAAGCTTACCGAGCATGCTTCCTCCACTGTCATAAATGTTTTTTTCATGCCTCTCTTTTTCGACGACCATTTTTTTCGTTTCCTGACTATTTCATTTTTTCGGTGCGTAGTATTTTTATAATGTCATATTTCTCTGGCGCACTAGACTTTCCTTATGTCATTTTTTTCCTGTGCATAGTAGATTCACATCTTTTCATACCATTCTGGTGTCTACTGCGCACTACCATTCTCAACTATTTGTCTACCACTTATTCCTCTAACTAGTTTTTTTGGGCTTTTTCTCATTTTTCTACTTTTTTCTTCTTATCCTTCTTTTTCTACTTTTTATTTTATTTTTCTTCTTTTGCTTCCTACTATTTACAATGTCTACAAGTCTACTTGTTCCACTATAACCACTGAGGGTTAGTGGGTAGATTGTTCCTGTATAGTTTCAGTCGACTACCATTCACCATTCCTTGCATTTCTCTATCTGCTAAGTCCTTCGACAACACAACACCTCCATCTGTGACAAACTTTATCTCATATGGCCCTAGCCAATGCATTCTAATTTTCCCTGGGTACTGCAAGTATTTACTGACATAGAGGAGAACCAGATATCCAACTTTGAATTTCTTCTTCTTAATATGTCTTTCATGCCATGATTTATCATTTGTTTTATGTACCTCCTAATGGAAACCAACTATGATTCTGTCTTCTTCTAGCTCCATGAGTTAAGACAACCTTTCCTGTGTTGTGCCTCTTTCTGTCATATCTGTAATCACTGCAATGCACAGACTTGGTATCAAGTAATCTAAGGGAACTAATGCTTCCTATCCATACACCAACCTAAAGGGTGTCTTCCCTACTAGCTTATTTCATGTAGTTCTGTAATCCCATAGTACTATTGGTACCTTCAAATCTCAGTCATCCATGTTCACATTACAAATATTTTTCAATGCATTCTCCAATATCTTGTTAAATGCTTCAATTGTTTCATTAGCTTGAGGGTGATATGGAGTTCTCTTCTAGTGATGTATCTCAAATTCTTCCAGCATTGCCTCAATTTTGTTGTTGGTAAAGTGAGTCCCCTGATCACTCATCAATATTCTTGGACATCCAAACCTTGTTACTACATGTTCAAATAAAAAGTGTGTTGCATTCTGCATTGAAATCCTTTACTAGTGTTACCTCAACCCATCTATCCAAGTATTCTATCATTGTAATAATATATATGGCTCCTAATCTTCTTTTTGTTGGATTAATTGGACCTACAAAGTTTACTTCCCACTTATCAAAAACTTTCAAAGTTACTAGTGGAATTAATGGCATCTCATCCCTATTGGATGGCTTTTCAACTCTCTGACAAACATCACAATTTTGAAAGTACTCCTTTGAATCCTTGTGAATTATTGGCCACTGTAATCCTGTGCGCAATACCTTATACGCGGTAGCTTTCCCTGCGTAATGTCCTCCAACAATTCCTTCATATGCCTCTGCTAAAATGATAGGATTTTCATGATCCATCACACATATACTCAAAATGTTATCTGATCCAAGCTTGTATAAATGACCTGCAATCAATTGGTAGTCTGTAGCTCTGACCACCAAATTTTTCTTCTGCGGATTAGTAAATTCTCTTGGTGCAAATCTTGTACTCAAAAACTCAATAATGTCAACAAAATTCTCATCAATTGTTTGTATTGAAAACAATTTTGCATCTGGAAAGGTGTCTTCCAAGTTATTGTGTTCTTCTCCATTAGTTATCCTGGATAAGTGATATGGTCCTGCATTCAATCTTATAGGTTTCACCACAAATTCAAAATCCAACTCCTGAAACAAAAGTAGCCATATGCATATTCTTCCCCCTAACACTGGCTTATTGATTAAATATCTAAGAGAAGAATGATCTATAAACATCTTGAAATGTTTCCATAACAAATAATGTATGAATTTGTGCAAAGGATACACCATGGCCAATCCTTCTCTTTCTGTAGTATTGTAGTTATGTTATGAATCTGATAACTTCCTTCTTGCAAATGCAATAGGGTGATCTATATCACCTTCTCCTAGTTGGGTCAATACTACTCCTAATGTTATTGTAGATGCATACACATGCACGTGAAACTATTTTGCCCAGTCTGGAAACACTAAAATTGGTGCAGTTTCCATCTTATCTTTCAAAATATCCAAACTCTTCTGGAATTCATTATTCCACTGATATTTAGTGCCCTTCTTCAACAATTTCTCCATTGGCGCAGTAATCTGTGCATATCCCCTAATGAACTTCCTGTAATATTCTGTATGACCAAGTGTACTCTTCAACTGGCACACTAACTTCGGTGGTGGTAAGTTAACTATGACAATAATTTTAGTAGGATCAACCAACAGACCCTGTTTACAAACCACATGCCCTAACAAAATACCAAAAGGTGCGCTGAAAATACATTTATTAATATTCAATAAAATATGACATTGTCTACGTCTGTCTAACATCAATATTAACACTGCAACATGGTCTTTCAATAAACTAAACAATGTTCAATAATCCAAGTAAACTTCCAAAAAATTATGAATAAAGTCCTTAAAGGTTGCTACTACTACTCTTGAAAAAATTGTTGGCGCATTCTTCAACCCAAATGACATAACTGTATACTAGAATGATCCCCATTCTGTGGAATATGTTGTCTTATGTTTGTCTTCTGGTGCTATCTAAATCTGATGATATCCTGAAAACCCATCTGTAAAGGAATAAGTCTTTTGACCTCCTACATTCTGCAAAACTTTATCTGTAAATGGGGTAGGAAAAGGATCGTGTAGGCAAGAATCATTCAATTTTCTCAAATCTACTCAAATCATAATCCCTCCTTGCTTATTTTCTTGCACCACCATAGGACTGATCCATTCTGATTCTTTTAGAGGTTCTATGACTCCAGCCTCTAATATCTTGTCAATTTCTGCCTTTACCTTATGTTTATACATTGGATTTATCCTTTAAGGTCTTTGTCTTATATGTATAGATTTTGGCTTCAATGGGATCTTAATCTCTCCTCATTCTCCTGATAGTCCCTTCATCTCTGAAAATGTCATTGGAAATAAGTCATTATACTTGTACAATAATTTTTTTATTCTTTCTACTATTTGATTATCCCAGTAATCTACAATTTTTGCAACTTTGGTTTTTCTGTAGTTCCAATGTTTACCTTCTTGATCTTCAATGGTGCAACAAAATCTTCTAAATCTATCTGTGGACCTTGCTAGAGGGAAAAATCCCCTATTACTATGTCGGGTCTAAGTATAGGCCGATCAATGATCTCTCTTAAAAGAGATTTCTAATCCTAAACTACCCCAAACTATCTAAATTGAATGAACAGAAAGAGATAGGAAAGTAGGTCAGAAGTTGTACATTTGGTCCTAACGTTTGATGTAGACCTCCTTCGCCTTTCTAGCCTCCTATGTTGTTGGTCTCCTCCCAAAGATGACCTGCAAAAACACTTAGGCAAACAATGCTACAAATATACTATCTCTACTTATCAATATCAATGTTAGATATAAAATCAAATGCATTAATCAATTAAGAAAGACACAATGTTTTGGGACAAAAAAAGAACCTCTTTTATTCAGATGTGAAGATTACCAAAGTTACAACCTTCTTGTTGGAAAAATGCTCCACAAACTTGGTTCGGGCTCCTCTTACTGCTACTCCAAGTGAAACATTCCATAATTTCCTTTCCCAATCAACTAATTTCCTTGGTAAAAGGGAAGGGATTGTATAGGGAGAAAGGGCTTAAGAGGGAATGCTGAGGCCAAATCTCAAAAAGGGCTGGAAAACTTGGGCTAGGGCGGGGAAGGGATTTTGGCAGAGTTTCTTTGATCTCTTGCTTGACGTTGGAATGGGACCCCAAGACCTCCTTTTATATGATAAAAGGATAGTTATTTGGTTTGGGGATGGGCTACAATGGGTAAAATGGTTGGGAAACCTCCAATAGCCCATAAACTCCGCTGAATTTCTTGAAACTTTTTATTTTTTTCAAATTTTGGAGGTAAACGCGGGTTGTTTATTATGCAGCTAGCATATGGTCACATGTTGTCTAGTATGCAGAATGCATATATACATGGGAAGTAATTCAGCAGGATGCATACATGCTCCAAAAAATGTTTTTTTAAGAGGAAGCCTCAGCAGTAAATTGGAAAATTGTGTAAGTAGAAAGGCCAATGCCATGTATGCACAGGTAGGGAATTTTTGGGCTATAGAAGATGCCCCCTAATGTGTGAGTTCAGAAGAGAAACGGATGGCCGAAATACATTACAATATCTTTACCAGTGGGAAGGTGCAGAGTTGAGTGAGACCTAGACCAGAGTTCAATAGGGATCCATCTACAAAATAACAATAATATATCTGAGGCGTGCACACCCATGCTTGGGATGAACAAATCATGGCTACCAATCAAGTACACTACAGATCCATGTCATATAAATGTCTATATAAAGTGTAGTTGTGAGCAATACACAACGGATCTACATCTCAAAATCATTCGATGATATTCAAGTACAATATAATATGCATCTTCAAGAAGTATTGACTCATGCAGATGGAGATGAGGACACCATAGCTTGAGCAACAACTTCAATATCTTCAACAGCTTAGGTAGGAGCACATTAGGAATGTAAGACTCACTACCATGAGGTCTTCGACATGGTGTCGGGGAAAGACCGGAGGATCTCAATCATCAGGCACAAAAATTCATCGATCTTGAATATAGACTTGAGTGGACTCTCGGGATGGCCGACTCAGGTTGGATAAAACTTCCCTTGGACAAAATCATGAAAGATAATCAGACTTAGGGACAATAATATTGACATAAGTCTAGGATGCAAGAGGCACTGCAAACTCTCCATATGTTTGGAAGCGTAACCAAACAGAGGAGGACACAACTCTATGTAGCAAGAACAACTTCCCAAGGTCATACTAAATCCCAATTATTTGCAAACAAACAAAAGGATGTGATTTGTCCAAGGGTAACTATCTTGCTGCCGAAAAAATAGTGTATATTTTCGTCCCCTCTTTTTGGAATAATTGTTTTTTTGTCTTTTTCAAATTTTTAATGATCTTGCAAAAGAATAAAAGAATCCTACGTTACAGAGGAGGAATGAGTGTCACGAGCAAGAAAACAGGTTCCAAGTGCATGGAACATACTAATTCTCAAGTCAAGGAGACATGTGCAAGACAAGGACACTCGAGGAAAATTCCTCCATGGGTTGAGGTGTCAGATTGCAAGGGAAAAAAGTGTTGCAAGGCTTGCGTTTAAGTAATGCTTTGAAGGTTCAGTTGAGAGAAACATGGAGTCGACATTAGGCCAAAGAAGAAAAGATGAGACCCGCAATGCGATTAAGCATGACACAACAAGACTCCTTCCATGTGAATTTTTACAAGCCCAGAGAAGGTAAGCTCGGTAGTTTTTTCATGTTTAGAGAGTCTGAAAAAAATGCTAAAAGAAGACTCCATGAAGTTCCTTTTTTGCAATTATTCAAGTCAGTTCGAAAAAGGGTTAAAATTATACCAAAAAGAAGTCTCTTCAAAACCATTTTAACGAGTGTGATTGAGACAAGATCACTCGACGATCTTTTCAATTTTAAGGATTATGAAAAGAGCTTAACTATGGACTCACATCCATTTCTAAGTTTAGTCTCCTTATCACAAAAATATATAAAATATAATTTAGGAGAACTCTCCCAGCGAGACAAGTCTCTTGAGGCGTACATTTTTCATGGATAATCTATTGGCTAGAAAAAGGGTTAAACTCATGACAAATAGATGTTCTTTCTGGACCAATTAACGAGTGTGAAAGGAACAAGGTCACTCGGAAATATTTTCATATTTAGGGAGTCTGAAAAGAGCTTAACTATGGACTCCGAGGGGGTTCCTTTTTCATAAGTAATATCCAAGGCTAGAAAAATGCAAGTAGGGAAAAATCTAACCTATATGCTAGTTTCAAGGTCAATACCTGTCAGAATGGATCGATACAATGAAAAAAATGTTCAAATAAATCCAATAAGGCCAATAACACTCATCCAGAAGTTAATAAATCCAATATAGATAGAAACTTCAAAAAATAAGAGGTTTTACTGAATAAAATACTTGAAAACAACAAAACCTGGAATGTACAATATTTACAAGGTACCGCACAACCTTGTGTGGTAGTAGTTCAGGTAGAGCCCATTGTTAGGCTCTAACAAAAAGTCTCTTTGGTAGTCAACCTAAAAAGTCTCCCAAAAGGGGAGAAAACATAAACCATGGTGTAATTATTCCCACGGTATAGAGACCGTAGTCATGGATTCAAGGATAGCCTCATCCGAAGGCAATTCAATATCTGATAAATCACGCGAATGAGAAGGGTTGATAGTCCCAAAGGGCGAAGTAATTTGACTATATTCCATATGACAATGCAGGTTCTGGTTAGGACCGACAGGGTCTATCAGCAAAGAATCACAAGCATAAGGGCTTGAGGATCTATAAATAGTCAGATCAGACTCAAAAGGAAACTGAAGACCACTCAAACCAAGAGGGGGATGCAAGGGCTCCCATGCCCCCATTGGATAAAAAGACTGATCAATTGTTGAGACCATGTCTCTAGAAGGCAAACATGATTGCATAGGTTCCTGCTCATAAGCAATTGAACATCGAGGATAAAATTCCACATAATTAACCTGTGGCGGGGTAGAGTCTACACGAACACTAGTAACATATAAAGGGGCAGCTTGAACTAACGCCGAATTAGGATGGTGATTATCAAATTCCATCTGGTCGATAGTGACAATGCTTCCATTGTGAGGGAAATGCATCACCTGAAAGAGAGTAGACACCACAACATTCATAGCATATACATAATCACGCCCAAGAAGCATATTGAAATCTAACGAGCCTTGCACCACTATAACATCGACAAGGACATTCTTCCCACCTAATGAGATAGGTAATTGAGGAAGAATCCCCAAATATTCACTAGGACGTCTGTCAAAAGCCAACGGCTCATGCGATGCAGACACAAGCTCAGGAGAACCCAAAGCTTGCCAAGCTGAGGAGGATAAAATACTTGTGGAGGCTCCTTCATCTACAATACATAGGTAAATTGTTTTTGAATTAACTTCAACCCTTATTTGAAAGAGTGCAAAAGAAGGAAGGCAAGGCTCAACAAGGTCATTCAAATCAAAGGAAACCATCCTAGGAATCGGAGGGGGTGTGCTATCTACAAGTCTAGTTATTAAAATATCCTATATCTTACCACCTTCATCATTGTATCTATCTATGTAGTTTCATTCTCAAAAGCAAATGTAATCAAAAAATTATGTTGTATCTCTTCCCAATTTCTAGTTTCTTTGCATTGTTCCTATTCTGTGTACCAGTTCTTTGGAATTCCTTCTAATGTGTGACTAAAATGATGTAGCCATTCTTCTATTGGTAATAATATCCATTTAACCATGCATCTATCTACATGTTCTCTGGGTTGTCCAAATCCATCATATTTCTCCAAAACTATGTTCTCTTGCTCTGCGCCAAATCTAATGTGTAGTAACCTTTTTCACTAAAACTAGTTGTTGATATTCTCCTTATGTGTACTGCACCAACGTGCAGGTGTAGATCTCAAAGAAATATCTAATATTGGTAATCTTTGATTTTCTACTAATTCTAATTCAAACTTCATAAAAAAATTGTCTAAGTCGTTCATACCATAAAAAGTAGGGGGCTCTCTTACCTATGAACCAATCCATCTTAGCGCGTGCATCATTCTGGCACATATTTTGGTGGATAATTCATGTAGTCATTGTTTCTAGTTCTCCAGTCCTATGTTAGAGTCTGAAGCACAAGATATAATACTCCTCCAACTCAACATTCCATCTGAAGTTGGATTAATATAATCATCTTCACACATAGTAGTTATATACAATTGATTTACATCCTCTGTAATAAAATTGTTCGTCACAGGTTCCACATACCTTCCTCCTTTTGAGAGATCCAATGGCTCAATAAATATGTATTCTCCATATTCAAAGATCATATTTCTTGTGTTCAAATTGATAATATCTTGGTTATCAAAGGCCCAATCTAGACCCAACAATGTTGGATATGATGAAGTATTGTCTACTATGTCAATGACTTCAAAGTCTGCCATGGTGTGCACACCATCTAGGTCTACTAGAATCCCTTTCAAACTTCCAATTGGCACAAGTCTATGATATTTTTCTAACTTCAACTGAATATGTGAATACCCCAATTGAGGCTCTCCCATAGCTTCCCATGTCTTCTTTGGAAGAACATTGACTTCATACTCTAAGTCTAGTATGATATCCCCCATATTGAAATATCCAATATTTTCGTTCAGCTTCAATTCTATGCTTGTTCTTCTCTTCTTTTTGACCTAATTAGTTGTGTTTACCCCTTCTTCCCCATAATTACACTTCTCTAACAAACTCCATAGTACTTGTAAATATTTTTTATCATTCAACAATTTTACACATGACCCCAAAAAGTTTCTTAAGTTACTTACTTTCTCTAAAGGTTGATCTTTGTTGGTTTAATAAAATAATGGAGGCATGTCATACACGGGTACCTCATCTATTAGTTTTTTTCCTGAAGTAGAAAAAATATTTTCTTTCAGAATATCCTGTCTAGACTCTTTGAATATTTTTTTCTCTTTGTGCACATCAAAATTCTATTCAGCCACTGTATTCTTCCTGACCCACTAGTATTGATCTCAATCCTTCTTTGTTGCATATTCTCCTATCTTGGATCCACCTCTTCCCATCCTCTTATCTATTTTCCACCGCAATCCATTACATGTTCTGATTGTTCTGGTTCCTCTTGTCCTGTATCTTTGTCAACAGTGTCGGGCAGTCTTATGTCTCATGGTCTGTTGCACGACAATACATACATGTCACAGGTGGTTGTGGACAATATCTGGCATATTGTACAGGTTTCTGAAAGTTGTGACATACTATTGGTCCTCAACCTCCTCCAAAGCCTATTCCTCCATGACCTCCTCCTCTGAAGCCTCCTTTGTTTCCCTGATTATCTCCACGTGGTGTATTATACTGAGGTCCCTTATTGTACTACAGTTGTGCATTATTGTACTGTGTTGGTGTTGTACACTATTGTGCATTGTTATACTATGGTGGTGCTCCAAAATGTTTCGCATTGTTGTACTGTGGTTGTGGTTGAAATTTTTATGCATTATTATACTGTGGTTGTTGTGCAGGTTGTGTTGTCATTAACTCAACCTACACCCTATATGCACTTGATTTCCTCTGGACCTTCATTATCTCCATGGTTCCACGGTCCTTGTCTTCATGTCCAACTGACTTACAAAAATTACAAAATGTACTCTTTGGTATTGTCTGGTACTTCTACATCATGGGACAATGATAGGGATCATGCCCATGTGTTTTACAAATATCACACCATGTTCCATCTAAAGATAAATGGTTTGGAATACCCACCCTATGTACTATTCAAATAATGGACACTCATTCTTGTGATGCCCTTCAATTCTACATAATGTGCACCAAACATCTTCTCTTTTCTCCGTACCTTTATTCTGATTCAACTGGAATGTTAAGTTCTCCAAGTCTTGTCTCAGCTCTTCCACAGCTGGATCTGTCTGCTTATACTAGTTTTCCTCTAACTGTAAGGTTGCTTGCAGAGCCTCAGCCTGACTCTGGAATTCCTGCTGCCTCAAAGGATACTTCAAGTGTGGAAATAAAGAGTTAACAAACAAATTCCTATGTTTCATGTCAGTAATAGGGTACTTCAACTTACCTTTTAGTCTTTTGAACTTCTAGTCCACCTCCCAGACTGATTCTTCTGGCTTCTGCTTAATCTCTATCATTTCATTCATGAACTAATCGTCTGAGCTTGGTTTCTAAAATTCATTTATTAGTTTCCTCTTCACCCATGCTACAGTTATAGGCGCTCCCATTGGATTATTTTTTGTAATACCCATGCCAGTCTAATGTACGGTCTTTGAATGTGATTGCCAGCTGTACAACATTTGTATCTTCATCTGTAATATGCTTAGCTTCCCATATCTTCTCACAGATAAAAAAAATGATTTTCTGGGTCATCTAACCCGTCTCCTCAGAATTTTGGTAACCTAATAGTTGGATCTTGTCCTGCCATTGTGAAGTTTGTTGTACTACCACCTCTGCGCGGTGTAGATACCTAAATGTTACTTACTGAACTTACACTTCTACTTGAGTTTCCACTGGACCCACATCCTATAAAAATCCTTCTACCACTAATCACTTATTGGTTAACTAGTTTTTCTTCTTCAGATGGCTTAGTCGCACATGGGGTTGTGGGTTCCACAATAATTCATATCTGGAATGGAGAGCCTTCTTCTGCGTCAGACCCCTCACCTATGCTTTTCCTCTCATATGTGGTGCACAATATTTCCTCAATCTGCCCTGCCATGCGTAGATCCTCTACCTCTTCCTCATCACTGTCCAAGCCCTCTCACTTGACTACTACCCTCTTTTTACTATTGATCTTATATCGGTAGGGTTGTCCACTATGTGTCACTCCTACTTTCCTTATTATTTCCCTGGTTTGTTCCTCATCCATCATTATGGGGTCCATTACTTCCTTCTTCTAGCCTCCATCCAAAGCCCTCTCCATATCTCATATATTCCTTAGTGCTTCCCCCAGCTCCCCCATGCACGCAGAGTGATTTAGTTGTCTGATTCCATGGTCATTGTGCCTTTATCATGAAATGAGATCTTAATTGATGTGTAAAGACACCTGATGTACCTCCATCTGGGTCCCTTCAAGAAATCCTGCTTTGCAATAGTATATTACTTCATTGTGTCTACTAAAAATTCAATAATAAACCCCACAATAATATTGTTTAACCAAAAATCTATTGTGGGCGTGAATTTATTATTAACCCTTTCCAATCACACAATGTTCTCTGCATTCTACTCTATTGGACTTATTCGATTAGTCGAATGAGTATCCTTCAACCTAAATAACCACTCCTATAATAACTCCGGAAAATAACAAAAATATGCCTCATGCAAATCAATAAACACATACCTCTGCAGCTATTGGTGCAGTGTATATCTAGAACTTTTGTTATCTTTCTGCGTAAACTCTAGCTGATTTGTCTCCAACCATACTTCAATCTTTTTCTTTGTAGGGTTCCATGGCCTAAACATTCCTTTATACCACTGCATCTTCTTCATCAGATCCCTTCCAGGATGTTCTTCTGAGTTCCAACCAACAACATAACCATTTTTTGGATGTATGGGATGACCTGGGTTCTACTTTAGTTATCCAACAAAACCCTATTCACCATCGGCCCTTCTGGTAAACCAGAAGGCTACACTGCGCACAGAGCATACAATGCAGTCTCACCATATATGGCTTATGGGTGACTATAGGAATCAAATGTATGCAGTCATGGAAGGGAATGGGTATGTTCCTTTTACTCTTGCTTCTACTTTAACATGTATCTCACCATAACATTCATCAAATCTATGATTTTATCCATTCAATACCATTTATTCTGCATGATTATTCTAGTGTGCGCTGTGAATAAACTCTAACAAATGCATTCATCTATCCATTCATTCATCATAAAGCATATTAAATTAATAAAACACACATAAATACACCATTTTACTGTGGTTCACCCCCCCTGCGCTACGTCCACAAAGATCTTCTGATTCTTATTTATTCTTCATCAAAAAATGTCCTGCGCCATGTGAATTACATCATGGGTTTATGAATGGTGAGGCTGACCAATGCCGCACCAAGATCCACAACTTGCGATCTGACCCTCAATTACATCTCAAAATTGACTCCATCTGAGCTCCACAACTCTCAACAAAACAAATACTTTGACTCAAGACACAAAATTTCTCCAAAAGTAGTTTCTTCACACAATGATACTTGATTGATTGAAACCCCTATCTACCTAATGTATCTTCTATTTATAATACCAAATTGGGTGAAAACCCTTACATTATGACTCAAAATACTAATTCTAAGTGGACTCCACTTGTCTACTTTCTAATTGCCTTTCGCGCGGCTGGTTTTCGATCCAACCCTTCCTTACTTTAACTCTACACTGGTCTTCCTTATTTCCTGGCACACTTCTTCCTTTTCCATTTTATTGCGCTGCTTTCCCTTCTTCCCTAGCGCACGCTACTTCTTTTGGCCCCTTCTGCCTCATTTACTGCGTTGAACGCCAAAATTTCCTGCTCCAACAAACATCCCCATATGAAAAAATGAGAAAATTTTAGTTAAACGAAAATTTGTATAATCATCAAGCTAGACAAATTTGGTTTAGTGAAATTTTTCCAGAAGTGCACAGTTTGGGAGATTGTCAGTTTGGCTAAAAAATATGTCTAGGAAAAGGGGTGAAAAAGGACAAAGTTATCATTTCCAAATTGTTGTAGTTTTTTACTAGAACATTGGATTGACAATATGAGAGTTGTTCTAAATTCCTTATCGTATTTATTATCTATGTCAAATACAAAATTTTGTCTGGTTCTTGATATATTTACTTTGACGAGTGACAAAAGTTAGTGTATGGGATTAATTGCACCAGAATGAAAAGTGTATAAATGGGGTGAATTAGCAATATTGAATTGCCTATAATTTTCTTCTTAGTGATCAAAATTGAGAAAGAAAGTATTCTTTGGAAATATCTTGGATAGAAAAATATAGATATCCACCCATAATTTTGAATTCAGTGGCTAAATGCACAAGGGATCACAAGGTAGATGACCGCTGACCTCAAAGGGAAAAATTGTGCATATGTTTCTAGAATTGTAAATTATATTTTTTAGCTAAAAAATGTGGTTGTATGAAAATTGATAAGAATATTAAGGCTACTTATGGAGCATAGAATTTTTAGAAGGAGGTCTATATATGTATGTGTAATCAGCAAGAGAAATCTACAGGTATGAGGAAAAAGGCTGGGACAGTTGTTCAAAAATGTGCATTGGTTTTTTTGGGAAGCTATAAGAATCATACTTCTTGGTGAAGTAAGTAGTTTGGAAGACCTCTAATGAATATTTATTTGGAAAAAAAATAAACAAATAAACAAACAAACAAAATATTCCAGATAGAAAATGTGCATATCAAATGTGGATGCTAGGTAAGAAATCCCATCCACAATTTATTATAATGCATGAGTAGTGGGTACACATGAGAGATGGAAGGATAGTTTATTTAGCAGGTGAAAGAGTGTCATGTCAAGGATCATTTAGAATATGATCAAGGGAAAGGATTGAACAATGTTAAGAGATGAATCTGGGTGCAACCTTGAGGATTTGTTAATACAAGAAGATAGTGGTCTAATAAAGAGGGTCATAATACATATATGAAGGTAAGGGGCAGCATCACCAAGAATCAATTGTGCATATTTGGAGTAGTACCTCCACTGTTTTTATCATAAGTTCATAGTGGAAACATGCTATAAGTGTCTGAACTTCAGGGGTGAAGTAATGAAGGTGCATGTATGATAAAGAGTTCTAACAAATGCATAAAGCAAGCATTATTGGAAGAATTGCTTGAGAAGGATGTAGTTATATATCAAGGAAGGGTACTCCATAAATGGAATAAGGATCCTAGGACCAATCAAATTCCTTGAACATCCTAAGATAATGGAAGAGGTATTGTGAAGTGAATTCCAATCTATTTGGAGTATTGCAACACTCAAAGAACTATGACAACAATGAAAGGAAATTTCCTATGCATATAGGGAATGTTGAGTACATTTCAAGGGTACTAAATATATCTCCAAGGTATAATGGGATAACAAGTCAATAAGAACACAAATAGGGAAGTGGTCTTCAAAGAGGAAAATTCCTAACAAGACACATGGGGAAGAAAATGGTTCTATGCTTGACATGGTATGCAAAAGAGATGGAACCTAAAAGGAACTGTCTAAATTGCACAATGAAGATTGTTAAGCTTGTACAATTGTTTGAGGAATCAAAGAGCTGCAGAGGGAAGCTCAAGGTTGCAGAATATAATTCTCTGCATAAAGGAAGAATTTGTGAGATGGCGATACTAGTAGATAGATTGGTTAGAAATGCGAGTCAAACAAGTTGGGCTTGGCTAGGGGTTCTCAGGAAGAAGAGCAGGTCAACAAGGAGCTACAACATTTCAACAACACAAATAAAATTGAAACAGATATGCACTACTGTGCATAATGGAAGAGGGAAACATGCTTATGTTTATGCCTTGAAGTCTCATGCTAATAATGGTGGACCACCATAAGGAAGACTAATGTTAAGTGTGAATTAATATGCATGCATGTATAGCTTATGGGGGTGGAAAATTGTTAATGGTATCAATATTGGGCATAAGTTAGAGGCGAGAAAGTTTCCTCTGTTACCAATGGTGTACAGATGAGAAAAATGGCAGGGCATAAAGTTGCAAAGATCTAGAAGGATTCAAGGAAAACCATCTACAAAAACATCAATAAAATAAATAAATAAGTTGAAATAAATATAAACCTCCTCATGGAGGTTCTAGAAAATAATCTCATATTGTTTGTAGATGATGGAGGATCTAACTCATAGAACATATCGAAGAGAAAATCAGAATATCAAGAAGACTTGGGAAAGGAATCACGAAAATAATCTAAGAAAGAATAGCCAAGTTCGAGTGTCATGAATCCTTCACAGTCCCTATTCAATATGGAAGTGAAAGTGGACATAAATACATACCAAGGTGAGATCGATGCATTAAAACTAAATCATTGGTTGAAACAACTAGAATTTTATTTTAGTGTTCACCATATAGAGGAAGGGCATAATATTTCATTTGTTGGATTGAAGTTAGAGGGTCATGCTTTAACCTGGTGGGAAAGCCACACAAAAACACTTGTGTTGAAGGGTGATCCTCCAATAACTATATTGGAGGACTTCAAAACCCTCATCAAGTCCCAATTATACCCTATCAGGTATGTAGAATACCAAGGGATCTGGTGGAACTACTTAAGGGAGAGGCAGGGGTAGAGTGTACAGGAGTACACCAATAAGTTCATAAATATGGCCATCATGCTAGGTATCTCTCCCAAGAACCCAAATGTACTCCTAAAGTATTTGGGGGGATTTACACAGCCATCTATGAAAGCAAGTGATGCTCTTCAATCCAAGGATGGTGGATGAGGCATGTGTATAGGCACAGTGCCTGGAAAACATAGGCCAAAATAAGGGGAATCCAAGTGGTTCGAAGCAAAAAGAGCACTAGGAAGCTTCCAAGGAGAGGAAGAAGAAGTGGAAAGGGGGAAAATATAAGAAGATAGAATCCATTGCACAACAGAGTAAATATCCCAACAACCATTGAAATAATTGCAACATTGATGGCCACACCAAGGAGAAATGTTGGAAACTACATCCAGAGATGAACCCAAAATACTACAAGAAGGAAGGAAAGAAAAAGAATCTTATAGCCAAATATTCAAGTAATCATGTTGAAAGTAGCTTGGATGTGGATGAAAATATTGTATGCACATTTGTGCAAAAGGAGGTGAATCTGAGTATCCTTGATCACCAGGAAGAGAAGGATATTACCAAGCTCTTCCACATCAAGATTCAGGTCAAGAAGACCAAGATAGATGCTTTTTGTGACTCTAGTTCATAGGATAATCTCATAGCAGTGGATCTGGTAAACAATATTGGATTGGAGGTTCATAATCATCCTAACCCATATCCATTGGTTTGGGTAAAAAAGGATGCATAGATAAAGGTAACAAAACAATGCAAAATTAAATTTGCTAAAAGTGTTGATTTTATTGATGAAGTGGAATTGGATGTAGTACCCCTTGATGTATGTGGAGTAGTATTAGGAATCCCTTACATGTATATGAGGGATGCAATATTCATGCAGATAGCCAACCAATACCGACTAATCAAGGATGGAAAGTCCTACATCATCAATGCGCATAAAGGAAAGTCAAAGATGTCACTCGTAAGTGCCAATCAAGCCGAGAAGTTGATTAGTTCTAGTAAGAAATATGTTTTACTTTTCTTAAGAGAAAATCAGTCTGATGATGAGTCAATGAGAGTGAAGGAATCTATGGAGGGGTGTACTAAAGAGAAGAAACAATAGTTGGAATATTTTCTACAGAAATACAAAGGAGTGTTCGGGGAGCCTAAAGGGATACCACCCAAAAGGGAAGTGGATCACGAAATACAATTGTTTCCAGACTCCCCATTGTCAAATATTGGGTTGTATAGACAATTTGTTCTGGAAGCAATTGAAGTGAAGAAGAAGTTGCAGCATTTGTTGGAACAGGGTGTGATTCGACCAAGTACCTCACCTTGTGGGTCACCCATCATAATTATACCCAAGAAGGATGGGACTTGGAGAATTTGTATCAATTACAGGGCATTGAACAAGATTACACTGAAGAATCGGTGCCCCATGCCAAGGATCAATGATCTATTGGACCAGTTGAAGCATGCCAAGTAATTCACTAAGTTGTATTTGAAATCAGGATATCACCAGGTGCAAGTCAAAGAAGAATATACCTAGAAGACTTCGTTCAAGACAAGGAAAGTTGTGTATGAGTGGTTGGTTATGGCACTCGGTTTATGTAATGCACTATATACATTTATGAGAATAATGAATGATGTTTTATGCCCTTATCTAGATTCATTTGTTATTGTCTATTTGGATGATATATGAGTATATAGTGCTACCTGGGAAGAGAATATGGCACATCTTATGCAAGTGTTAGAGATTCTGAAAAAGCACCAGCTGCTGGAAAATCTCACGAAATGCAAGTTTTCTTAGCATTGTTTGGTGTATTTGGGGTATGTGATCAGTGGATGGGAGCTCAAGATAGAACCCACAAATATGGAATCCATCATGAAATCGCCAATTCCTACAAATGTCACTAAATTTAGGAGTTTTGTTGGGGAAGCACAATACTTGCGGAATTTTATAGCTTCATTTTCAGTAGTAGCTACACCACTCCACACCATAATAGCTAGTGGTAATAATTTCATGTGTATAAATAATCAGTAGAAGGCCCTTAATGAGCTTAAAAATATATATAATTCAAGCACCAATGCTTGCACTACCAAATTTGTAGAATCCTTTTGAAGTGGATACAAATGTAAGTGGGTATGCCATGGGAGCAGTATTGATGCAGGGAGGAAGGCCCGTTTGCTATCATTCTGAAGTATTTCATGGGAAGTTCCTATGACAAGGATCTTTATGCCTTGGTAAAAAGTTTCAAAAAGTGGAAACACTATCTGATGGGAAAGGAGACCATCATCCACACAAATCACCAGACACTACAATATTTGTAGGCCTAGAGTAAGCTACAACAAACTAGACATTACAAGTGGATGGGGTTTTTACAATAATTTCAATTGGTCATAAAGTATAAGACGAGTAGCACAAACAAGTTCGCAGAAATTCTTTCACGGCCACCCACCTCCAAGATTACAGCTTTTGGAAATCTGATGCACATGGATCCTTTTACCCATGTTGCATACAAAGAGGCATACATAGAAGATCAAGACTTCAAGGAGGTGTTTCAGCAGCTACAAGGCCAAATTCATATAGAAGAAGGCAACAACAAGGCTGACTATCATTTCCAAGATGGGTTACTATATAATCTTGACAAGCTTTATGTTCCTAAAGGTGAACGATCATGGATTATTAGAGAGGCTCGCACCTCCAAGGTTGCAAGATATTTTGATGTTGGGAAGACGTTCATCGAATTACAGAGGTATGTGTATTGGCCCAATATGCAAGAAGATGTAGCACGGTATATTAGGGGATGTATACTTTGTTGTACGAGCAAGCCCAACAACATGAAGCAAGGTCTATACCATCCCTTACATGTACCCACTCAACCTTGGGAAATAATTTCCATGGATTTTGTGGGAGGTTTACAAACAATTAGGAAGGGACATGAATATTTATTTTTGGTAGTTGACAAGTTCAACAAAATGTGCATTCTCATGCCTTTTAAAAATACCATCAATGGATAAGAAGCAACAAATAAGTTATTTGAACAAGTTTGGGTGAACTTTGGGATACCAAGGAGCATCATCTCATATAGGGATACCATATTTCTCAGTTCATTTTGGACTACAATATTGTGGGAGAAGATGGACACTAAGTTGAAGAGGTATACATCATTTCTTTCATAGACAAATGGGTAGACATAAGTAGTCAAGAGGACTTTGGTGTATATTTTGAGGGTTTACAATCAAAAGCATTTGAATACCTGGGATGAAAATTTGATCTATATACAACACTCTTATAATAGAGTAGTCCACACTTCTACTGGTAAGTCACCTTTTGAAACATGCTTTGGCTATTTTCCACCTTCACCCTTAGATGTTGTATATGGAAAACAAGGAGGAGTGAGGGAGGACCTCACATGAGATGCATTAAAAGTAGAAAAATTTGTTGAGAAGATTGAGAAGATCCATTTGCAAGTACAAGAGACATTGAAGAAGTCACAAGAAAATTATAAGGCTAGACATGACCAACACAGAACAGAGAAAACACTTAGAGTGGGAGACAGAGTGTGGTTACAGCTGAATAAGGAAAGGATACAGGGTCCTGGTAAGAATATCAAGGCTCTGTGGTATGGTCCTTTTGAGGTATTGGAAAAGGTGGGAGTTAATGTCTACAGACTTAGTATACCCCCATACATTCCCATTTACCCAGTAGTGAATGCGGAGAATCTCAAACTCTATGAGACCTCAATGTTTGATCAAGAGGAGGAGCAAGTCCCACCTTCCATAGAGTATTTAACACTAGATTCTCAGGAAGAGTTGGAAGAAGACATAGTTTTGCAGAAGTGGTCTAGAACTACAATATATGGGTAGCATGACCTTTGGCAGATTGGGTTGAAAGGACAACTTCCAGGCAAAGAAAAGTGGTAGTCTAGGGAGAAGGTAGAGGAAAATTTTCCTCACCTCATTCAATAAATATTTTGGGGACCAAAATCCTCCCTAAATGGGGAGCTATGATCCGGGTTGGATCATTATATTATTTGTCATCTATATCACTACTTTTTGGGTGGAAAAATTGGAGGAATCAACTTGTAGGGCCATTTTGGCGGCTGTTCAAAATTTGGAAATTTGTGTCCAAAAAATAGTCAGAAATACTCTGAAGCCATTTTGAGGCATCAAACGACCTTTTTTATGGTCCAAAACTTACTACGGAGGAAGATTATAAATTCTACACGTTGATACCTTTCCAATGACACAGACAGTTCATCAGTACCATCAATACTATCATCTTCGATACCATACCACAACGTGTAGAATGGTATTGATACCATCCTCATTCATTTTCACATGGATGGTAAAGATTTCGGTATTTTATTAGATTTGTTGTGACAAATTGTTCCAGTGGAATATCCACATTAGTTTATAGATCAAACATGGATGAAGATGTTGATGAAACTATTGCATATGATAGCCATCCATTTGAAAATGAATGAAGATGGTAATATGTTGATGAAGAGGTCAATAGGGGCAGCCTACAAGCTTCCAAAACCATAGCAGCTGGTCAGGTAGCATCGATCAATGTAATGATAGTCATGCAGGTATGCATTTGGCATTTTTATGATGCATAATTGTTGAAGGGAATTGAGGTAAGAATTCCCTTAGCTAGATTTTCAATAGTTGAAATTGATGCAAAGTCATAGGGCTTTGAATATACAAGTTTTATTGATGCTTGAATGCATTTATGTAAAATTTAATTGCATATGGTGTATGTTGGTTATGAGAACATAACCAAGTCAAGTTAGGAGACATTACTCCTATTGTAGCAATGGATTCCATTAGAAATGGTCATATGTGAGTCCATGATGTGGTTGGAAATGGCAAGGCTATAGCTCCATACAAATGCATAATGGATTTCCCTTATATAACTGATGTTTGGACTGCAACCTCTTTTCTAACATGGGAGAACACTAAGAGAATTACATTCCTAGTGTTGTGTATGGGTTGAAGAGGAAGGTATCCAAATGATTGGACAGGTAAATGGGGAAAAGTTTGTATAATGTGTTAAGGTGTGGGATAGACCTTCCTACTCACCATGGTTGAATGCATGACATGAACATATGGTATTTCGGAGTCAATGCAAGGATGCATTGTGTAGATGTGTCCATGATTGTTGGCACATTGGTTTTATTAATTGGTGAAGTTTAATTGCATTATGAAAGGCTTGGTGTGTTCATAATTCATGCACAAGAAATATATTTTTATTTCATTTTAATATGAATAATGGTTTTGAATGATTGAATTGTTGGTTAGATATAATTCTGAGGTTCATTTCATGAATTGTTGTAAATATGAATGAATGTTAACAATCTTTTTGGTTGCATTAAAGTTGAGAAAATGAAAGGAGAATGGTCTTGGATATGGCATGGGTGTAATCCCGTATCGAATATTGATGCATGTTGTTGCGCGACCCAAACATAATGAGCATAAATCTCATGCTCAGGAAAATTTATTTTCCTATATAATACAATTTTAAAAATTTACAATCGAAAATTGTATGATGATGTCTCATATTGGTTGTATACATATGATGCAGATGGAATGATTTCCATAGGTTACAAATTTCTAGTGGGATTCTAGTAGCAAGTTGGCATTTTCCTATGAAAGAACACCATGGAAAATGATGGACCACCTAAGGAACTGTATAATAGTGAAAGGGATGCTTGTGCCTAGAGGGTGAGTACACCATGAAGAAGCCAGTCTCTAGGCTTATAGAAGAAGCAAGTTTTCAAGCTTGTAGAAGAACCATGTTTTCATGCCTAAAGAGTGAACTCGTGTGTGGGAGTTGCACTGTCAAAGAACCAGGTTGTCAGGCCTGAAGAGTGAACTTCCGAGTGAGTTGCACTACAACAACAAGTTTTTTATTGGTTATTTACTAGTATTTTTCCTAGCAGAGAGTCCCTTGAGTTCCCAATAGTGAGATTCCGAGTAACTTGAGCCCGAAAGACCCTGATAAAAAAAATTGGTGCAGTCTAATGGACTGAGGATAGTGAAGGGGGAAGATTCGTTGGGTCAGCCTTAATAAAAGAATGGTACAGACCAATGGATTGAGAGTAGTGAAGGGGGTACATTTCTTATGTTGGGAAGTTTGGTGGAAGAGAGCTAGTAGAAATAGGGATAGTGGTAGGAGAACGCTAGTGGGATATGTATCTATGTTTTGGGGCCAAAGTGCCTATGTATTTGAAATTATTTAGGCTGGAGTTCCTATGTATTTATATTTAGGATGGAATGTTTTTGTGATATTAGGACGAAGATCCTATATGCTAATTGAAGGCCGGAGAGCCTATAACTTTGTAATTGTATGTACATTGTATCGTGTCGTACACTAAGGAAAGTGAAAAAATAAGGGGGAGGGGAATGCAACATCCTTGGTTTTAATCTCCACAAATTGTAATGTAATTGTGTAAATGTGAATTAGTTTGGTGAGATGATATGATTGGGGCAAAGAGACCATATTGATTAATATGGTCAGGGGTCAAATTGTATATTATGTACATTGAAATAATTCATAAAAATAGTAATTATTGGTTGCGATATGAGAAGGATGAAAAGGATGGGGGGGATATGATTCCACAAGAGAGAGGGGTCCAAGGGGGAATTATCATTGGGTATTAATCCAACCCGCATTCCTGAAATTATTTTTTCCCTGGAAAAAAGCATAAATTGTATGCATCCAAAGAGATAAAATTTACATTTTGTAGAATACATGTTGCCATGTATTTTCATTCAACATAAGAGGTATAGATTGTACCAAGGGGTACTTAGGAGCCACAAAAACCTATAGTGATATTTTCTTTTAAGATAAATATCCGATCATACATCGTTACAAAAAACAAGCTCGAATCATATATAAAAAAGAGATCCACTGTAATTCCACAAATTGTATAGCTCAGAATATACATAAAGAAAATATTCTGAAGATAAAACCAAAAAATCTAGTCAATTCCTGTTGAAATAAGATAAGATCCCCTTCACTTGAGTATTGCTAGGAAAGGGAGATTCTCATTGAAAGGTTTGTGATAGTAGTCATAGTGATCTCCCTCCTTGACTTCAATGATCAATGATTGCCCAAAAGCCATTTGGAAGCCATCTTTAGATAATGTGTTTTCTTCCCTGTTGAGGTCCTTATAGACATGATGTAAGGTAATAAAATCAAAACTATCCAATAATCTGAGAAATTCTTCAAGAATAGAAAGAAGTTGAATATTGTGACATTATTGAGATTTTCTAGCCCAGTTTATGGCCATCAGAGAGTCCCCAAAGATTTGGATAGAGTGCACTCCATTTCCTTTGGAAAAAAGAAGAAGAAGCCTCAAAGACATTATTTCAGCAAAGTTTTTTTTCCATCCCAAGTCCCATTGCTAGTTTGAAGAAGTGATTTTCTAAGAAAAGGGGAAGTGTACCTCCCCCACGGAATTGGTTGTTGTTTTTGGATGCCTTGTTGAAGTACACCCATGGGATAGAGTGATCAATCTGCACCGAAGGAGGAACTCTAATTGGTCCTCCATATTTTTCCTTAGGGAAGCGTGAGACGATACTTAGACCTTGAGTTGCAATAATGTCTGGAGTAGGGGTCTTATCCTTGAAAATGGTTGAATTTATGGCTATCCAAATCCCCCAAGCCACAATGAGGGAAAGTACTTTTACACTTCTATTTGATATGTTTTATGACCATTCTCTCTAGGCCTGTTCTATTGAAGGACCTGCCCATATCAAGTTTTGTCCCAAATCCATGGCTATTTCTTGCCATATCTGGTGTTCAAAAGGACAAAGGAGGTAAAGGTGAAGGACTATCTCATTTTTTGATTTGCATAAGGACCACCATCCTAGTCCTTCCAAGTGGTTTTTCTTCATCTTGTCCCAGGTTGGTACTTTATTGACTATTAAACACCACATGAAGATTCTAACTTTTTGTGGACAATGAACCTTCCACAAGATTTTCCACCACCAAAGTGGTTCCCTGATATGGCAGTTGATATTTAGATGAATATATCCCAATTTTGGGGTGTAATACCCAAATGGGGAGAGTGGCCAGATAAGTTCCTCTTCACAGTCCACAATTAGAATATGGGCCACTTTGAGAGCTTGGACATAATTTGACCATTGGGCCAAGAGGTCCCCGTCCAATTCTAGTTGATTGGCATCATACCAGGCTTGGCTCCAAATTGAAGTCTATGCGGGATCAACCACCTGATTGAGATGGAATAAACCTTGCTCATGTAGGACCTAAATCATCTCAGGCGATAAAACATGGTGACCTTCACTTCCTGGATAGGAATCTACCCCAATACGGACCTTGGTCCCATCCCCAATACACCAGTCCAACCCATCTCTCACTACACCAAAATGTTTTAGGGTAGCCTTCCAATTAATTGAGCAGTTGGTATGCTTTTTGATTGGATTTTTGGTCCAGTCTAATATAGAGTCTGGAAAGATGTATTTTTGTTTGACCACACTAGTCCACAGACTACCTATAGTTATTAGCCTCTAGCCAGAATTTGTGGCCAAAGATTTAGAAAAGAGAAAGATAATATTCATCCCTAGACCCATAAAGCTTTGGCGGTTGACAGGGTATCCCATCTTACCCAAGGCAGCACAAATTTGTCCTATGAACCCACCCATAGAAATTTGAAGCACATCCTATGAATTTTTTTCCAGAAATCCTTTGGTAATCCAAGCTAAGAACATCCAGTAAACAGGGATAGCCTCCAGCATAGATTTTACCATAACTAACCTGCCATCTCGAGAGAGCCATCTATAAATCTATACCTTTAGTTTTTAGTCCGGTTTGCTGATCAGCCAGGACCAATCTGATTTTATTAATTGAAATCCCAGGTATTTGAGCCCCAAGTCAAAATCCTTGACCTCAAAGAAGAAAAGAGATTTATAAAAAATGATTTCTTTTGCACTCATATTATAGACTGAAAGAGTGGATTTACTAACATTAATCTACATACATGTGGCACTACTAAAAAGTTCCAAGACATTTGATATAGTTTCATCATCACCCCTCTGACCATCATAGAAAAGTAGTACATCATCCACAAATAACAAATGAGTTAAGAGCAATTTACAAGAGATATGAATACCATGAAAGAACCCAAGGGATTTTACATCATTCAGGGCACGACTAAGGATCTCTGCCACCAATAGGAAGAGTAGGGGGGATAATATACATCCTTGTCTAAGGCCTCTTTCATCATGGAAAAAAGGAGAGGGCGGACCATTAACGAGAACAACAAAGGAGTTGGATGATATACAACCCATAACCCAATTGATATAAGGAACTTCAAACCCCAAGTGAGTTAAGAGGAGTCGGATAAAAAGCCAGTTTACTCTATCATATGCTTTGGATATATCAATATTTGCAACTACTCCTTTTAGCTTTCTTGTCTTCATGTTGTGGAGCCCTTATTGAGCCACCCCTATAGACTCATGAATTTTCCTGCATTCCAAAAATCCAAACTATTCCCTGGAAATTGAGGCCGACGAGATGGGATTTAATATTTTGGAAATAATCTTTGTTATAACTTTGTAGATTACATTGCATAGAGAGATGGGACGAAAATCCTCAAAGTATTGAGGGATGTCTGATTTTGGAATTAGGGCTATGAAGGTTGTGTTGGTTGTGGAGCCTGATTATCTTCTTGATTCAGAGGTCCTTGCTTTCAGCCGTGTTTATACCCCATGAAGTATTTACACCCTAGAAGTATGTACACTCTTCCACGGGGGGGAGTGCAGAGGGGGGGTACCCCCTCTGCGGGGTCCGGGGGGTCCATCCCCCCGGCTGGGGGGTCTGTGGGCAAGTGGGCCCCCAGCGGGGGTTTGGGGGCAGCGTCCCCCGATGGGGGATCGGGGGCGAAGCCCCCGAAGCAAAAATTGCCTTATAAAATTATATTGTAATTTCATTTTAAATCTGGGCCGTTCATTATAAGGTCGCAGATCTAACGGTAGAGATTATGTTAGGGTTTTTTTCCCTAGAAGGAAACCCTCTTTTATGAGGGAAATGTATTGCGGCTATGTACGAGGGTGAATATTGTATTCTGAGAGAGGAGACTGTGAGA
>ML799573.1:0-11482 GCA_009831015.1 Picea engelmannii
AATGCATAGTCCACATATGCTCTACCTTGGTAGTACCTTTGCAACCATGCTTCCCCAAGTTGAAGTCAATAAGAGACACTAAAAACGAAACGCATAACCCACAAACGCTCTACCATGGTTGGCATGGTTGTTTATTTAGTTATTTAATTTATGGGTCCCTTATTCTTTTGTGAGAAGTGTTTCATTGCTCTCAGGATCCCAGGGAGAGATTCTATTTCATGATGTTTTTGCTAAAGCACCTCCGAGCCTAGTGGCCCCTTCTTCCCACGAAATTAGGTACATGCCTTTCTTGAGTCAATAAACCCAAAAACCTAAAAGGTTAGGAAACGGGAGGAAGAAGTGATGGAAGGTGGCAAGTATGAGCGGGAATGGTACGATGACCCTTCAAGGAGATCCCTGGTAGCAACCTTTTCCCTAAGGGTGGCCACTTACTAGGAAACCAGGACACTCACCAAAGTGAAATAAGGAAAAAAGCATAATTTCCAAGCAAATGTTTTCAAAATCAAGAAAGGACTCTTTGCAACATGTTCAAATGCTTGAATTATTAGAATGACACTTAGCACAATCCCAGACTTGTTACCTCACGGAGCAAGATCCGATGTCCTTTGTGATCCAAGTTAGGTGTGGTGGATGTTGTTTCCATCGATCAGATGGTGATGTGTGGTGAATGAAGGGCTCTACATGTTGAGATGTCTCTTGGTACTCTATGTTTGAAACTCAAGGGCCTCCAAATGCCATCTCCTTAGTTATACTTAGAAATGGGGGATAACTTCTGGCTCCTACTCAGGGACATGTGCTCGTCATAAAGTGCATGAGAACCACAACATCTCCTGGTAAGACATGTGCCTACACACACTGAAACCAACAAACTGTGGATATCTAGGGTGGCTCACTCAAAAAATTCTAAACTAACATATAATATGATAAAAGAAAATAATGTAAAGCGACTATGTAATAATGTAAGTAGAGCAAAATGAAAAATGAGATATCAAATGCAAACATCAGTAGATGTAACTAAACTATAATCAACAAGCAAATGAAAATGAAAAGGAAAGCAAATGACCTACCTACTTACCTGGCGGTCGGGGCCCTGTGGAGATCAGGTCCTATGGATGTTAGGTGAAATCGTACAACCAGTGAAACCACCTGCTCAACATGTCACCCAAGTTCTTTCCCTAGTGCTTAATTATACAATATATCAAGGACAAGTCAAGCACATAATAATGATGAATATGAATAAGAATATAATCAATCATAGAAAGCAATTGATGGAGGTGGGTGGGAGGGAGAGAATCATGTCGATAAGAATGGTCACAAGCCTGATCCACCCATTGTTGAAGAGGGCTACCATTTATAGATTGTTGATATTATGGTAGCTGCGGGAGGTATTAACCTCCACATGTAAACTTTGACAAGACTAGAATATTCTAGGAAGCAAGAGAAACCCTAAAACGTTGGATAATAACCTTAGAAGACAAGTCGGCTCAAGAGAATATTTAATATTGAGTTATTAGCCTCCAGAAAGAGAAGTTGGCCCGGTCAAGTGAGATAGATTAGTATAAATAGAGGGCGCTAGAGATCATTTTTCACTCTTACTCTCACAACTGCATAAGACTAGGGTGCACAAGTTTGAAGATTGAGTGCAGCTGCAACTGCTACAATTGGGATTTTGGCTTTTGGTTGGACTTTCTCTTGGCTATGGTTTGGACTTTCTGCTTGGTCTTTGGTTATTCTTGTTTGGTGTGCTAGCCTTGGAGAAAGGTGTGCTACCTTGGTTGGCTATTGGTCTGCTTCTAGAATTATTCTGTGTGTCAAGGCTAAGGTGCTCGAGGGTGGCCTTTGTGCCTATGGTTGAGTGACAATATTTCTATATTGTCTATGGAAAAATGAGCACATCTCTTTATTTCTAACAAGTTATGGGCCCACACTATCTTCAGACAGTCTAACCACTAGAAGATAGATTGGGAAGTTATTTTTTAAGCTTGTTATGGCACCAGTTATAGCTGCAACTAGGTTTTCTGATTATGCAGATGCAACAAACCCTAACCCTTGTGTTCAGACACTTGTGATGAAGCATTTGACCTAACTCCTTGAGATCCTAGTGCGCCCTAGCCTAGTGCACCTCTTGGTGCTCTCAGCTAGCAAAAACGTCAGGCTTGAATCTTTGGTCAAAGACAAAGGTTGATTGGTCATGTCAAAGGTTGACTGATCAAAGTCAAAGTTAAAGGTTGAATTCTGGTCAAATTGAGTTTGTGGTCAAAGTTGAAATTTTAGAGTTTCTAGCTTGTTCTAATCATTAAATCTTCTCATTGAGTTTCTAATCTCTTCTTGTCAAGATGGTATCTAGTTTCGGATTGGAAGATAAGTTGGACAATGCTACAAGGTTTCAAAGGTATGCACTTGTATATGCTATCTAAGTTATATCATCTAGCAAAACATGAGTGTGTTTACAAGAAAAGTACCAAAGATATTGTCCAAGCTGTAATCTTGGATTCAATGCATTCAGAAGAACAAGCGCACCCTCCATAACAGTTGAGGCTTCAGGTTCCAGGTTTGATTAAATTGTTAAGCTTCAAATTTGTGTATATCAAAGGTGGTAGTTGCTACACTACAAATTGCGAAAGCAGTCTTTGAAAGATTCTATTATTGTTAGGTGCAATGAATACTCAACTGCATATGAATACTATTGATATATATGTTTATTGTACTTGTTCGCAATTTGAACTAACTTCTCTTCTAGATAGTTATTTACTGTTTTTTCTTGTTGTTCTAGTTCCAGGTAGGTACCCTTATGAAATATGTTTGATGAACAATCCTTGCAGAAGATGTCATAGAAGAAGTTTATAAGAATGACACAACTACCAGATGGGCAGCAATAAGAACATATAGAAACAATCTTAAAGAGACTCAAAGGAGTCAGACTCGAAGGAAGTCAGAACTCAAAAGGAAACTAGAACAAGATTGTGACACTTTGTAGAAAGCAAAGATAGATGCAGCAAACAGAAGCATGGACTCTCTCAGATGGAGGGAGCTAATCACAGAATTCCAAAAGAAGAGAATGCATATTGCTCATTCAGGCACGAAGCCAGGATAAGGAGGGAGCTAATCCCCAACGATATGATCCATTGAAGAAGAATCTGTAAAGACTATGAAGTATCTATCCATGTTCTTCATTGGAAGTAGCAGCCATGATAAGCAACACATGTTCAGTTTGACTCTAGAGAAGTCTTCTTCGAAAAGAAGCCTTGAATATCCTTGGTTGTCCATCTACATTTATGTTCCTATGGAAGAAGGTTGGAGCCTTCAAGAAAGAAGGGCATGTAACCTATAGAAGATTCCATTGACTCCGACATTGAAGAGAAACATGAGGAAGAACATGAGGATTCCAAGAAAGAAAGAAAAGTTAGAACAACCAATTAAACCAGTTTGAACCCACTAGAAGCAGTCAAGTAGAAGGAATGGAAGGAAGTTGTGATGAAGAAAAAGTATGTGAAAACTGTGAAAAAGATTTAAGAATTGATAAATACAAGGCGAGACTTAGGGATAGAGGGTTCTCCCAGTATGAGGGAGAAGACTACGATGACATCTTGTTCTAGTAACCAGATATACCTCTACCTAAGCCATTATATCTTCTGCAGTATCCATGGGTTGGAGTTTACATAAGATGAATGTAAATATTGTTCTTCTCAATAGAGTAATTGAAGAATAAGCTTATGTAGAGCAACCTCAAGGTTTTGAGGTATGCCAGAAAGAGACCCTTGTATGCATATGGAAGAAGACCTTGTATGGTTTAAAGCAAACTTGGTACAGAGCCTCTCATGTACATCAGAAGCGTGGTGAAAACTTCCTATGACAGAGGAAGTATATTGAAATGGTTCTTCAAGAAGTCTGGGATGATGGATTGAAAATCCATGGAAAACTCCCATGATGACAAATCTGAAGAAGTTGAGAGACTCTAATCCATTAGACCTGTCTCTGTATCGACAATTGATTGACCCGTTAATGTATTTGGAGATTACTCAACCAAATATTTGTTTTATGGGACGTTTAAGTTATGGTATACAATTGCATGGATTTATCGATTCATATTGGGCAGGGAGTGCAGATGACAAAAGAAGTGATACTTGGATATGTTTCAGTTTGAGCTTTGCCACAATGTCGTGGGCTAGCAGGAAACAAAAGTTTGTTGTACCTAGCACTACAGAAGAAAAGTATATTTCATCTTGTGATGCTTGTACGGAAGTAGTGTGGCTCCGTAAGTTGGTTTATGGACTGTCTGATCAGGTGTTGGATCCGACTGTGATATATAGTGGTGATCAAAGTTGTGTGAAGCTTTCAAAGAACCCAGTGTTCCATGACATGTCGAAGCACATTGCTATCAAACATTATTTTCTCAGTGATAAAGTCCAGAGGGGAGAAGTGGTTCTCCAGTATATATCCACAAATGATCAGATAACATATATTTTTGTAAAGCCTATGTCCAAGATGAAAAGTTTGTGAACTTAAGGGACAAGTTGGGGTTCGTGGAGATAAATTCCTTATTGAAAAAGGAAGTGATTACTCCTAGGTTGGAAGGGAGCATTGATATGTTATTGATTTATGGATAGTCATTTTCCAGTTCGGAAAATGGTCCAGGTTGGGAAGTTCCTTTCTAGTCCAGAAAGTGGTTTGAGATTTCTAGCAGATAGTCATTTTCCAGTTCGGAAAATGGTCTAGATCGGACAGTCATTTTCATAATGAAAATGGTTCGATAGATTGTTGATGTACCATAGATGACTATTTCCCTTGTGTCCAGTGTGGGGGAATGGTCTAGGATAGACATTCTTCTTGGCAGTCACTCTGAGTAGTGGTCAAGTAGACTGGTCAGCCTCATCGGGCAATCATTCTTTCGAAGTTCATAGTTGTGAGCAGTTTCGAAGAATGGTCCATTTTGTAGGTTGGTGCACAACAATCATTTCCATAGAAAATGGTTCGGATAGTCATTCCCTAGGGCAGACTCATTGTCTCCAGGTTGCACTGTGATTAGTGCCGGAGCAATGGCCAGTTAGGTGAATGGTCAAGTTTTAACAATCAGGGACAGACATTCCCTAGGGCAGACTCATTCTCTCCAGTTTGCACTATGATTAGTGCTGGAGGAATGGCCCAGTTAGGTGAATGGTCCACGCTTAGAAATTAGGGACAGTTATTATTCTATGCTTGGGAAGAATAGTCCAGATAGCCCATGGTTGATGTTTTACTTTCTGAGGGAAGATGTTCTTCCATATCTCATAGATGTGAGTGGAAGAATGGCCCAGATGACTTAGTTTGTATCATGATATTGTTATGCAGGTTGATATCGGATGATATGATTGTTGTGGAGACTGTAAGTCTTTGGACATTAGTTGTATGCTACTGTGGTGGATGTGTTACACTGGTTGTGACTATGTGTCATTGGTTAGTAGTCGTGTGCTACTAGGTGTGGTTGTGTACCACTAGATAGTAGTTGTGTACCACTATGGATAGACACATTTGTGTTCTATTAGATCGCATTGTTCTGATTTCCATGGAGACTACCACCAGTGTTGGAGATGATTGCCAGCTAGCTGGATAGTCAGTGTGTTGATGGGCAGACATTCTCCAGGCACATAATGGTCCAAGCAGGACAGATTGCTGGTGGACAGACATCCTTCCTGTGGAGGATGGTCCAGGTTGAAAGATTGTTGGTGGACAGACATTGTCCTTGTGGAGAATGGTCCAGGTTGACAGATTGTTGATGTACCATGGACAACTATTCTTCTAGGACATATGTCTAGATTAGATGAATAGTCAGTCTCCCTGAGTTCACAGTAGTAACTAGAGTGGAGAGATTGGTACATGACATACATTTTCCTTGAATTCAAAGTAGTTCCTGAAGGGAAAATAGTCTAGGACAATCATTCTTCTAGGACGTATGTCCGGATTAAAAGAATAGTCATTGTAGCCCATGGTGTGGCTTCCAGCATATGTTGCAACAATTATTCTTCTACGACATATGTCTGGATTAGAAGAATGGTTTTTGTATCACTCTGTGGAGTGAGTGACTTATTCAACATCATGTTCAATTACTCAGATGGAGTATGGCTTCGAGAGATGATACAGTTGATACTATCATATGATATTGATAGTAATGATGTTGCTCGTGAGTTGATCTACGTGATCATGAGATAACCTATGTGGCTATGATGATGTTACCAGTTGAATGGTCTATTTGTGCTCAAGACCATTGCCTTTAATGCCTCCCTAGCTAGGAGGGAGTTTTGATATTATGGTAGTTGTGGGAGGTATTAACCTCCACATGTAAACTTTGACAAGACTAGAATATTTCGGGAAGTAAGAGAAACCCTAAAATGTTGTATAATAACCCTAGAAGACAAGCCAACTCAAGAGAATATTTAATATTGAGTTATTAGCCTCTAGAAAGAGAAGTCGGCCCAATGAAGTGAGATAGAACAGTATAAATAGAGGGCGCCAGAGCTCATTTGTCACTCTTACTCTCACAATTGCATAAGACTAGTGGTGCACAAGTTTGGAGAGAGAGTGCAGCTACAACTGCTGCAATTGGGATTTTGGGTTTTGGTTGGACTTTCTCTTGGTTATGGTTTGGAATTTATACTTGGTCTTTGGTTATTCTTTATTGGTGTGCTAGCCTTGGAGAAAGGTGCAAGACCTTGGTTGGCTATCGGTCTCCTTCTAGAATTATTATGTCTATCAAGGTTAAGGTGCTTGGGGGTGGCCTTTGTGTCAATAGTTGGGTGACAATATTGCTATATTTTCTATGGAAAAACCAGCACGTCTCTTTATTTATAACATAGATGACAACTCATCTTCTTCCTCGTTAACGTTACCACTACTTCCTGTAGACTGAGAGGAAATGAGAGATCGAATGAAAACCAGATAGCCACCCCAAGAGGAAGATAAGAGGTAAGGGACAACCTCATGCCCGAAGAAATAAAATCGTTGCCTCTTCATCTGCACATCCCTGCAAAAATCCCCAAGATAAAAATACTTCCATTCTGTAGTGTGAGTCTCTGATTGCTCTGGTCTTGCCACGACCTAGTGTCCATCAAAATCTGAGCATGAGGGTGGTTGGAAATCTTCATAAAACAAATATGAATCCCCAAAAGGATATGCATCACAACTCTCAAGGGATGATTTAAATTCATCTTGAGTATATCATGACAAATCATCATTTGGCGGATGAAAAAGGTATGTGATCATATCATCATCAGGCTGCCAAACATATGGATCACAGGCTTGTGAAAAATGATCCTCCGAAAAAGTGATTTCTTCATTATTTTCCTAAAAGGTTCCCTCGATGTCGTAGATGGGATCTCCATAAAAAATAAAACATCCTATGTCCCATCTAAGCCTCCCAATACGTATAAAAGTGTCTAAATGCTCATCAATCACATCCAAGGTTTCCTTCATAAGACCATTTGTGTGTCTAAAATTGACCATCTCTTTGCCTTCGCGTGTGAGAAGGAAAGGGGTTAGGGGGGCCTCAACTAGATCTTCAACACAGTGCACTTTATGGAAGTCTTCTTCATCAATGGATTATTCATTATTGTGACCAATTACTTCTTCAACTTCATGTGCAGGAGGAAATTAAGACTGGATAATCTCATCTTTATCAAATAAGAGAGAGGATGTTGATGTTTCATTTGAGTTATGAACGTGTTTCACTTCGCGGGAGTCTTCTTCGCCAATGTATTCTTTGTCACTGAAAACATACTTTTCGACAATCATGGCACATAAGGAATTTACTTTATGACATGTCTCGACAAGAACTAGCTCTAACAAATCAGTGGGACCTTGATCTGAGTCCTCCTCGGGTTGTACTTGACTTGAACTCTTCCTTTTCTTTTTGGCAGCTTTTTTTGGTGGACCTGCTCTTCCAACGCCTCTTCATCAAAAGGGGCTTAGTGCTCAATGTGGAGTGCTTCATATGTTTGTTTCTGAAAGGATAAAAGAAGGAACTCTTGCTCCTTTCGTTATCGAGATCATGCACTTGCACAAAGTCTTCTTCTTCTTGGACCTGTTATTCAAATACCCTTCCTGCCAAACATTCCTCAATGTTGTCCCTGAATTCTCCATTCAAGAAGGCTTCATTTTCATCAAATTTTGTATTACCTTCAAAAATATCTAAAAGTCCCTACTTTTGCAGGGTTGTCAAAAGTTCATGATAAGTATCTTCATATTTCTAAAATATGGGACCACGATGTTTGAGAAATTCTTTGACAAAAGTCTTAAGAGAATTGATATTCTTTGGTTTGCAAAGGTATCTTATCCATCCTTGTTGATTTGATTCTAATGAGTTTAAAAATGATACCACCAAAAGGTCTTCATGTCTGTTTTCATGAATGGATGCATACTTCACAAGTGACAGGACATGTGAGACAATGCAAGAAGGATCATCATTGTACTTCATGATATTCTTGATGTACTCTAGGGGAAACTTGTTTGGGAACCCTGGGAAATCATTGAGATCAAAGGCAAAATATGCTATACGGTACCCCCAAAAAAACATCCTTCATTATGTCTAAATGAAGAAATAAAACTAAATCAAGGATGAATACTTCGGTAAACTTTGGAAACCTTGAAACTTCCTTTGGGGAAAAGTGAGTTCTTAGGTTGTGGAGTTGTTGGATGAGCTTTATGGAAGACTCATCAAGAACGGAAAGGGAAATTTCATCAAATGGATTCGTTAGACAAGATAGGGGTAAAGGATTTGGGGTCAAAGCTTTCCAAAGTATCATTAGGGCTCGAAAGAGGATTCAAAATCCTCCTCAAGAATGGCACCAAAATGTTATCGCACAATCTGTATATTGGGCAAAGCCCAACCCAATCCACAAAAGTGTGACAAATACGTGAGTACCTACCCACTATCACCTTAGATAGACACTTCCCTCGCTTTAGTGATGATAAGTCACCATAAGGGGGGAATCTTTGTGACCCTATGGGGATTGAGACGGAAAGTGAAATAACGATGAGTGAAACCCCTATAGGTCGATCTTGGAGGTAAATAATGGCTTGGAAAAAGAGTCTTGTGGAGGGAGAATGGTTGCACATGCAAAACAATGTTAAACCTGGCTGGAACAAGACAAATGATGATAAACCAAGCCTCTAATCAATGGGATCTAGCAAGATAAGGTTGTTGTCCCGAAATTGTAATATATATCGAATTTACAACAACAAATAATAAGTTATAATAACTGCACAATTAACCATCAAGAACACCAAATAATTATAGGGTAATCAAGCCCTAAACATGTAGATAATATCTCAATATTTAAACACAAGTTTTGATGGCAAAACAAGGCTGCAAAAAGATGTTATCAACAATATATTAGGGCAGCCTTGTGGTTGTATCAAACTTTTACTACAAAAACAAGTTCTAGCCACTGAAATTTACAAGAAAAGCACCCAAATGAAAGCCCTTGAAAAGGAGAATAATTAGCACCAATTACTTGCAATTTTCAGCAGTAGAAAGAATAGTAAAATAAGATTTAATAGTGAGTTTGCAGCAGCCCTAATGGCCATAGCATTAATTTGTAACAACAAGAACACAATTACCAACTTAACAAAAACTTTACAGAGTTCTCATTTTGGGGGGGGTCACATTTTTTACCCTGATTTTAAAAATGGTGTTACTGGTAGCACCCCCCTCCCTTTTTAGGTCATTTTTTGATATTTTAAATTTTATGATCCATAATGTTTCTACATTGTTTTTTTAAATGCCTGTTTTTCTATCTATTTTCAATTTTTATTTTTTTTTCAATGTTATTTTTAGTCATTTTTCCATGCTTCTTTCAATCTTAAAATTTTTTTTTACCAATTACTTTTTTGAAATTAAGATTTTTCGTGTCCCTAATTAATTTATGGTTCCATACTTTTTAAATGTAGTGGAAAATATCATTTTTAACACACTTTTTACCTTTACTCTAATACATAGAAAATCATTGTAGTTAAATAACACTATTTTTAAATATTTAGCAAAAAAGCATATAATGCAATTTTTTTTTTATATAAATTATAAACTAAAAAAAAGTAAGAAAGTTGAGACAGGGACTTGATCAAAGTCTCCGGCTAGGGTTTCTCTGACCATGGACACCGTTTTTATTTTTTTTTTCAGTTGCCCGGATGCAGGTCTCTTAGCAGCCTCCTTCGGTGATCCAGGTGGATATCGGTGGCCACCCACCTATTCCACGGGCTCGAAAAACAGTTTTCCATCTTGGCAATTTTTCGGGTTCCAAACTTTCGGGGTCGTTTTGAGGCCCTACGACGCTCTTTGGGGCTTTGGGGCCCAAGTAATTACTAAATTCGTTGACTTGGGCCATTCAAAAATCATTCTTCTCAGTTAGACCTTTCCAACGGTGTATCGATGCACCCCAAACTGATATCATATGCAAAAGTTACGCCCCCGAAAAGTTGACGTATCAACTACCCCCATCGGGGCCTGCAAACTTTTTGGCTTTTCATCTTACGGGGTTAAGGCTTTGGATTTTACTTATGTTAAAAGGGCCTTTGGAGTCTCATTGTAACAATCATGTTCTTGCAAATGCGAGTAGCCGTCACATCTCTTCTCAGAGATAAGTTGTCACCATTCTAGCGAGTCTTTCACTCTGTATTTTTACAGTCTTTGTATATTTTCGCTCATTAATAGAAAATTGTGTATTACTGTATCTCTTTGTTTATGGTTGCATCTTCAATACATTTATGTTATATTATAGGATATCTGTGATATCTCTGTACATTTCTTTATTATATATCCGCTCTCATTTCATGACGAAAATAATCCAGATCATTCGGCTTGAAGCTATCTCCCCCTCGACGGTTTTTTTTTTTTTTTTTTCTGATCCAGAGTCTTCCTATCATGGGTTTTCCTGCGGGGAGGTATCCTCTCTTCCCATTCTCTGATCCTCATGCACGGATCAAACTTCTCTCTGGTTGGTGGCGACGACCCCATCGTTTAACTATAGTATCTACTGATGTTATAGTTTCGTTGCACTTGTTCTCTTGATTAGATCAGTTCAAGTCCTCTGCTCGGATCTGTCCTTCCTTTGGGTGGACTTTGGTGCTCACAACCTCTATTTGCTTAGTCATTCTTCCGTTGGTGTTTTCTCTGGGAGCGGATCCGTTATTTGGTTTCGAATTTCTCGGAGAGGAGATGTAGTATTCTCGGATCTATCTTTGGTTCATCTTGTACTGTCTCATGGTTTATGGAAGTCTTACCGTCGCTTTTCTCTATGGGTGTCCTCTCCTTTTGTGGGTTATCATGATGCTTCTTTGTTCTCCCTTTTACATTTCAGGTTCACTCAAGATCAGCATCCAGATGCATACCCTCTGCTATGTGGGTTTGGCTGCAATTTTTCTGGTGTCGAGTTTCAGATCCTTTGTAGTTGGGGTTTGGAGTTTTGGATCCTCTCTTTTTAGAGAGATATGTATGCTGCTCTGATCTGGTTCA
>ML799573.1:11582-36712 GCA_009831015.1 Picea engelmannii
TTAGCTCTTTTATTTGTATACTTTGTTGTGGCTTATCAGCCAACTCATTGGCCTCTTCAGGCTTTTACTTTCTAACCTATTTTTTTCTCATGTTTGGGTCGTGCTTAAAGCACCTACAAAATGTAATTTGGTTCTCTCTAAATAAATAGAATTACGCTTTTTTCCGAGGAAAAAAAATTAAGAAAAATAAAAGAATTGAAATTATTAAAAAAAAAATAAAAAAATTCTATAATAAAAAAAATTTAAAGAAAAACTTAAAAAATTAAAAAGGAAAAATAAATAAATAACAACTATATATAAACTAAGCTAAAATGAGAAAAACTAATAAAAAAAGTAAAAAAAAAACAAATTTATGACCCAAAAACTTTAGAAAGATTAATATATATATATGTGTGTGTGTGTGTGTGTGTGTGTGTGTGTGTGTGTGTGTGTGTGTGTGTGTGTGTGTGAATTGGGTGGGGGCGATGTCGAGCATCACCCCATCCCCCTGCACAGGCCAGGACTAGGTCCCATTGGTGCCATGAGACTTGGTACTGGCCCGCGCAGGGGGCTGGGGCGATGCTCGACATCGCCCTTGCGACACCTTCAAGCCTAGTGGCCCCTTCTTCCCATGAAATGAGGTACATGCCCTTCTTGGGTCAATAAGCTCGAAAACCTAAAAGGTTAGGAGACATGAGGAAGAAGTGATGGAAGGTGGCAAGTATGAATGGGAATTGTACGATGACCCTTCAAAGAGACCCCTAGTAGCAACCTTTTCCCTAAGGGTGGCCACTTACTAGAAAACCATGACACTCACCAAGGTGGAATAGGGGAAAAAGCATAATTTCCAAGCAAATGTTTTCAAAATCAAGAAATGACTCTTTGCAACATGTTCAAATGCTTGAATTATTAGAATGACACTTACCACAATGCCAGACTTGTTACCTCATGGAGCCAGATTTGTTGTCCTCTGGGACCCAAGCTAGGTGTGGTGGATGTGGCTGTCATCGATCAGATGGTGATGTGCGGTGAATGAAGGGATTTGTGTGTTGGGATGCGTCTCGGTAATCCATATCTGCAATCTAAGGGCCTCAAGACACCATTTCCTTAGTTATCCCTAGGAATGGGGGATAACAGGTCCAACCCACCCTTTAGTGAGCCCAATATCCCAAGTTGGAATTTTATTATTAAGAGCCAAGCATAACACCAACTTCATCTTTATCGAAGAATGCATGCTCTATAAAACATGTCACCACCCCTGCTTTTCTCCGAGAAGGCTCCTTTTGCCAACGCTTCATAACCCAATTTAGTCATATAAATAGCATATTGTGTGTTCCTCGCCCAACATATGGAGTCTTCTTCCTCTTCCTGGAGTATAATAAAATTTGATATGAGATTCCTAACAAAATTGTTCCATTCCTCTTCTTGATCCTCGACAAGGCCAAACACATCTGCTAATTTCCATTCCCCTCACCGTATAAGATCCAAACTCGGTGCTTTTGCATCCCAAAGAGTGAAGATTCCTAGATTATGTAAAACCAACACTAAATCATTGGAAAGTTTGAAAACATTTCATGCCCCTTCCCACGGGTCCTCCCCTATTTGCACACTCTTACCATTATCGATTTTCCACACCGACCAGTCACCTATGAGAGGAAAGGCATCAACCAAAGCTTTCGAGACAATTGAACAATTTGACATCCACTTCCTCAACATTCTGAACCATTCTTCTAATGAAATATCGACTAGGTACTTGGATAGCATCACCCTACCCCGAAGCATTTAGTTATGCATTAGTCTCCATAGGCTCTTGGCAACCTATGCTCTACTAAACCAGGAAATGTTCTTAATCCCCTAACCTCTAAACTCTTTTCGCATTGCGAAGTATGCATCCACCTGACAAGTGGAATGCCTTCAGCTTCCTTTTTACCAGACCATAGAAATTGTAAACAAGCTTTCTAGATTTTTGTTAAAATCCCTTTTTGTATTTTTGCAATTGAATCCCAAGACATAGGGATGCTACGGAGCACCATGTTAAGAAGCACCAGCCGACCAACTCTCGACAACCATCAATGAACCCATAGATAAATTCTAGTTTCAATTTTCTTGTAAAACCACTTTCAATTTTTAATCGAGTAAGCATTTGGTTTATCTCAAAACCAAGATATTTGCAGCCAACATCATATATTTACGTGAAAAAGGAAGAAGAATGCCCAAATGTGCTAGATCGTCCTCCCTTAAAGAGACTACTAGTAAATTTGACTTTGACATATTAATTTGCATCCATGTGGCTGAACATAACAGATCCAATAAATCTCCAAGAGTTTGGAATTCCTGCATAGATCCTGCACCAAAGAGCATTACATTATCAACAAAAAGAAAATGAGTTAGAATTTCAGACATATATATTTTGACGCCTTTCAAGAGCCCTGTCCTCCCAGCATTAGCTATTAGCTTGCTTAGACCCTCAACAACAATGAGAAATAGGAAGGGAGACAAAGCGCATCCTTGATGAAGCCCCCTCGATGAGCCAAAAAAATGATACAAAGAACTATTTATAAGAACAACAAAGGAGGCTCATTCAATACAACCCATTATCCAATTTACAATACCTAGGCTCATCTCCACTTGAATCAACGCAAGCCTTATAAAAACCCAACTGACTTTATCTTAGGCTTTTAAGAGGTCTAATTTCAAAATAATAGAAGAAATCTTTTTAGACTTCATGGAGTGCATTGCTTCTTAGGCCAATGCCATTGCGTCATGAATTTGTCTCTTATAAAGGAACTTGAATTGCTCTTCCGATATGATTTCACTAAGGATAGGTTTGAGCCTATTCACTATAATCTTGGAAATGAGCTTATAGATAAGATTGCAACAAGATATAGGTCTGAAATCATCGAAGGATACAACATCTTTTTTCTTCAGAATTAAAGCTAGAAATGTCTTATTGAAAGAGTCTAGGACTTTGCCCGATGTTTGATATTCTTGCACTACCTTGAGTAAATCAGATTTGAGTAATTCATAAAAACCAAGAAAAAATTCCACGATGAGCCCATCAAGACCGAGACTCCTACTCTTTTGAAAAGAGGAGAGAGGTGAAAGAACTTCCCCTTATGAGATTTATGTGCTCAAGGAATCATTCATTTCCTCCGAAATAGCTATGGGAAAAAGGTTGATGACCTTTGGGATATTACCAATTGGACAACCTACAGGTTCCTTAAAGAGGCTGGAGAAGCATGATTTACCAATCTGAGCTATTTCCCCAAAGGAAGAAACCTTATTGCCTTTAGGATCGTTAATTTCCCATATAGAATTCATAATCTTACGGTGGTTCACATACCTATGAAAACTTAACTTTGTTGTCACCCTCTTTGAGCCAAATTGCTCTGCTTTTGAGATACCACTTGGATTCCTCAAGGGTGAATAAGTCTTGTTTTTTTTTCAACAAAACATCCAATTCGATTTCCTCCTCTTTAGTGAGAGAACCGACCGACCTTTCAACCAACAATACTTTGATCTTAGATTTGACCTCTTGTAGGAGGGAATGGGATTTCAAGTTGAATGCCCAAGACCAACTTTTAGTGAGTTTCTTAAATTTAGAAAGGTTTTCAGTGAATCAATGCATACAAGATTTCTCTAGATCTTCTTCAAGATGGGACTGACATGATTCAATAAGACTTCTATAATATCCTTTCTGAAGCCATTTCTAATTGAATTTCATCAGGGAGGGAGGCTTGGAGCCTCTATTGTCTATCTTCAGAAGTATAGGCATGTGATCAAACATTCCACCCACAACTACCTTTGACTTAAAAATCCAAGGGTTCACCAATATATCCTCAGAGACAAGGAAGTTATCCAACCTTTTTGCGACCAAACATTCCCCTTTTCTTCCATTCCTCGAGGTTTGGGAGGATCCAGATCAACTAAGTGGATCACTTCAATCTAGCTAGAGAAAAAACATTTCAATGGGTCCTTCCGAATAGTAGCTCAAGTGTCCTAACCACTCATGTCGAATTCTACTCACATAATCATTATGAGCGATAAAATAGAAGGAAGTGACGATGACTCAAAGTTGTCAAATTTGTAATATCATTGACAGTTCCTACAACTACAACCTACTGAGGATCCTTTAGCTCTTTAATGACAACTAGGTGAGGTGAAAACTCCATCATTTGCCTTTACTTGAATGAATGATTTTATAGATAGAAAGAAGGTTGCAAGAAATATTAAAAATACATAGTACATCATGCAAATAACCATCATCTAACTGAACTATTATTGAATGTACAACTCCTAAACACCTATTAACACCAACAAAAATATGTTTGGTGTTACATTGATTAAGAGCCAAAAAGATGTTTTATCCTTACCATATGATAAGATGCTCTTGAATTTGAAGTCCACTCGTTCAAAAACTAAATTGTTGCATCAAAAGAGAGAGAAGAGGCAAAAAGAGCGCGTCCTTTAGAAGAAGGTTTAAAAGAAGAAGAGTCGGAAGGAGAAAGATCCATATGAATGATATTCTTCTTCATAACTGCTTCTAACTCTTCCATGTTCTTTAAACAATGCATCTCCAAATGATCATCTCACCCATAAAACTTAAAGTGTTTCACAAACTTCTTGCCTTTACACTTAACTCTATGATTAATATTTGGGGCAAGAGAAGGTTGAGTGGGTCTGGGACCCTTATTTCTTTAGTTTTTGTGAGGTTGTTGCTTATTGGATGGATTGGGGCCTTGTTTCTGTTGTGCTGCCAAAGTTTTTATTTTTGGTACCTGCAAAATTAATCACTCCAAGGTGTAAAAGCTTATCCTACTCTTGAGTTAGGGAGTCATAGAATGCTTCAAAACATGGCATCTTGTAAGTAGTGCCTTGACCAATGAAAGTGTCCCTATTAGAGTGAAAAGCAAACACAAAAATAAATAGACCTCCAAGTTTAGAAAGTATAACAAAAATCATTTGGTTGTCATCTTTCTTAATCCCTTAATCTTGAAGTAAAGGTTGCAAAGTTTTAAACTTCAAAACATAATCTTCAACGCATATAAATTCATTAGGATACAAAGTAATGAGTTGATATACTTGAATTTGTTTGTGTTTACCAAACAATTGCTCAAGCTTCGTCTAGGCTCCATATGGAGTATCAACCCTTTGTAGATAAAACTTCAAATCTTCAAAGATTGACATCCCTATGAATCTGTGGGCTTCAACATTTTTTATGATTTTATTTGGCTTTCTTCAATGCATTTAAGGGGGCAAATTTTGTTCCCAGGATGATGATATAAAGTCCCTTCTCAATAAATCTTCCATAGAAGATTTTCAAGAGAAATAATTAGTACTAATAAGTTGGATCCCATATGGACTACCATATTATAGTTAGTAAGAAAAATGACTCTAAAGATAAAATTGGCTAAACATATGATCCAGATTATTTTCGGCACGAAATGAGAGTGGAGATATAATAAAGAAATGCAGAGAGATATCGAAGATATTCAATAATATAACAGAAATGTATCAAAGATGCAACCATAAACACAGATATACAGTAATACAGGATTTCTATTAATGAAATAAATGTACAGAGACTGTAAAAATACAGAGTGAAAGACTCGTTAGAATGGTTGCAGTTTATCTCTGAGAAGAGATTGGACGGCTACTCGCATTTGCAAGAAAATCATTACAATGAGGCTCTGAAGGCCTTTTTACAATAAATAGGAATGCAAAAAACCCTAGACATCCAAAAACCTAACCCTAGGAGATGAAGCGCCAAAAGTCATGTGGGCCCCGTTTGGGTAAGTTAGTACATCAACTTCCCGGGGTCGTAACTTTTGCATACGATCTCCGTTCTAGGCATATGATAGCCCGTTGGAAAGGTATCGTCAATGAGATTCATTTTGGGGGCTCAATCATGCTTGTGGCTATCATTGAGAAGCTCGATCCTGAAAAACCTTCATTTAGGCCCTCAAACTGGCTCCGAAAGTTAAAAACTGTTAAAAATAGTAAATTGCCAAAATTGTCAGAAAACTATTTTGAGCCAGTTGGAAAAGGTGGGTGGCCACCGATATCCACCTGGATCAATCCTCCCTCCTTAGGAAGCAATGGTCTCCATTGCGTTGAGTTCCCGGGGGAGAGGAAAAAGTGTTTGCTGAATCTGAATCTTGGTGAGTTGCTTGCCTTGTTGGAGACGTCGCGTTGCTCAGTTTGTGGAAGGCTATCACGAGCATGTGGCTGGAAGGGTTGGACCTTTTTAACTAGTCTGGATACATGAGATTATTTTGTGCAGAAGGAATCTTTACACTTTGCTACAATCTTGTCGACCTACTTCTGTTGGATAGAAGGTGCTTGGGCTGAGGCTGTAGTGGTTGCAGTATCCTTTTGTTCACCTTTTGAACAGATTGTGAAGAAGCTGAATTTCATAGTATGAGATACTACCTTGTGGCACTTTTTAGGTGGAACAGTAGTTGGAACTACCTCTAGTATTCTATAGAGATGACCCCCCAGAGAAACAATGACACTCTGGGGTCGAGACTCATAAACAACATGGCACTTCCACATATATGGTTGGCCCAAGAGAACATCACAGACATCCAGTGGGGCAACATCACATAATACATCATCCTTGAAGGGTTGGATGCAGTATGACAATCGACACTACTAGCTGACACAGAGATATTGTCCTTGGCGAAGCCACCCGATGTTGTATGGATGCGGGCGTGGTGTTATCGACAATCCCAACTGTTTGACGACCTCTACTGAGATGAGGTTCTTCTGGCTTCCACTATCAACAATAAAATGTAGCGGGGTCCCCTTCACCCACATCTATGAATGAAAAAGGTGCTCCCCCTCTTCAGGATCTATTGGTTCTTCTGGTTGAATTGTTGTGGTCGTGACAATAGCAGTGGGGTCTGCGTCGATGATCTGTCTTTTACCAGTATTTTTCAGAATCAAATTCAGAATCAAGGTTCGGCTCCTTGTCTTTGATCTCGGCCACCAATGACTGTTTTGAGTGACATTCATCGGTGTTGTGCCAGGGGATTTTGTAGAAATAACACCATTTTCCGGTGTCCTTCTTTGTCTTTCTGTGACCCTTCTTTTCCTATGGCTTGGACTGGTTTTCGAGAGACTGTTTATTAGGGCCATCTTTGTCATACTTTGGTTGTTGCGGATTTGCAGACCCAAACTCCTGTTTGTTCTAGTGCTTAAACTTCTACTCAATTTTAACATCATATCGATAAGCACACCGAGTGATGAGATGTCCAGAAAATCCATTTAAGTTTGGATGTATCTGTGTAAAGCCCCACAGTATTTCAGAACCAAATGTCATTCAGAGTCTTTGATACCTAGCTTGGTGCGCAAGGTATGGAAGGCATTGGTGAACTCCGGAACTGCTTGGCCCCTCTCTTGCCACAGTGTGGTCCATCTCATGTATTGGTCCTCGTCGTTTCCAATAGGGTAATACTGTTCCTTTACCTTATCCAAAAAAAAATCCCAAGTGGGTTCGGCCCCATATATTCCAGACTCCTCTATGGAACTTTGCTCCCAATAATTTTCCCACCAATGTTTGACATGGGGGAGAGCTTTAAGGAGTGTGAAGGTGATCTTTTCCCTGTCAAAAAAATGGTGAACAGAGAAATAACCGTCTAGCAGATTTAACCATTTGTCTAGGGCATCCGCATCTATCTGACCTTCAAATATGAGAATATCAAAATTAATATATACCTTGAAAGGAGAGGTGCTTCCAAAATGGTTTTTTAATGAAGATGCGCATATTGCTATCAGCAGACATTGAAGGATGTGGGAAAAATTCTCCATCATTTCGTCCCTCTGTCGCGTGAGAGATTTCTCAAGCAACAGATTTATAGGATCGTCTGCTTCGTCGTTTTTCTTTTCTTCCACCATGGATGGTTTCTTGGGCATGCGAGAGAAATTGTCTTCAAGAGACAAGCTCGAGACCCAACTTGCTATACTCGGACCTCGTCGGGGACATGCACGAGCGGAGATATAATAAAGAAATGCAGAGAGATATCACATATATTAAATAATATAACATAAATGTATCAGAGATGCAACCATAAACACAGATATACAGTAATACATGATTTCTATTAATGAAATAAATGTACAGAGACTGTAAAAATACAAAGTGAAAGACTCGCTAGAATGGTGGCAACTTATCTCTGAGAAGAGATGTGACGGCTACTCGCATTCGCAAGAAGATCATTACAATGAGGCTTTGAAGACCTTTTTACAATAAACAGGAATTCCAAAAGCCCTAGACATCCAAAAACCTAACCCTAGGAGATGAAGCACCAAAAGTCATGTGGGCCCCGTTTGGGTAAGTTAGTACATCAACTTCCCGAGGTCATAACTTTTGCATACAATCTCCATTGTAGGTGTATGATAGCCCGTTGGAAAGGTATCGTCGAAGAGATTCATTTTAGGGGCTCAATATGCCTTTAGTTATCATTGAGAAGCTCAATCCCGAAAAACCTTCATTTAGGCCCTCAAAATGGCTCCGGAAGTTAAAAACTGCTAAAAATAGTAAATTGCCAAAATTGCTAGAAAATTGTTTTGAGCTAGTTGGAAAAGGTGGGTGGCCACCGATATCCACCTGGATCAACATATAGGAAATTATTGAAAAATAATGTACTTTCAAAAAAATTGATACTGAAAAAGGTGCCTAGATTTTCAAGATATGCCTTCTATAAGTTGCAAAAGTGGGTATTAGACGAAGGTTCTTGAGAAAAAATAGAGACAACAAGAATAAAATAATAAAATTTCTAGAAACTAACCACTCCAATACATAGAGCACAAAAAATTACACCCCCCCACCCGAACAAAAAAATTGCACCTAAATCATATTAGAATGACAAAGTTACACCCTTTCAAAAATAAATATCAAAATCCAAAGTGCTAATGGAGGAGGGTCCTTGAAAAGGACACGTGTTAGGAGAAGAAGATGCCACATGGGAAGCTAAAAGGGTTGTTAATGCGACAATAAGATGACAAAGAATTTCTCTAGCTAACATGTGTCGAAAAACTTGATCCGTATTGGATCATTATAGTATTTGTCATCTATCTCAATGCTTTTAGAGTGGAAAAAATTGGACGAATAAGCTGGCAGGGTCATTTTAGTGGCATGTCCCAATTTGGAAAATTGGGGTCCAGAACCTTCTAGAGCCATTTTGAGACATTAAATGACATTTTTTAAGAGTTTTTGTGTCTAGAACTTGTGCACACCCCCTTGACAATGTTCTACACTCCAAGACCTTTCCAACGATGCAAACCGTGCATCAATCAGAGTTTGTATGCAAAAGTTATTCCTCCCACAAGTTGACCTATCATGTTGACCACCATGGTACGAGATGATGCCACGTCAACCCCCATTACTCATGGATATGGGGCTAACCACGTGAGTAATTTCAAGAAGATTCCAGAAGATCCAAAGCCCTATCACAATTGAGGGTTGAGGAAATCAAAAACCTACCTCTAGATGGCTATCAGGTATGTTAAATATTGGGCCACTAGGAGGAGAAGTGGTTGCATTGTATGTTATTAGAGTAGATCAACTGAGAGTTAACATTAGATAGCATAACATAGAGGGTTAATGTTTTGTAGCAACCTAACATGCCACATGTCTTAAGTAACTCCATAGAGAGTGCCTTCTCCTTTGTACTTCCATTATTTCCATAACAGAGAAAAGAGAGCAGAGCAGCCTCACCTTCTAGTCAAGGGTTTTCTCTCGTAAGGATTTCCTAGAGAAAATCTTTGTGTTATCATGTGGATGATGTGTGATTGTATTTTATTGTTCTCTACTTTCCACACTTTATCTATTTCATGCATAAGCATAAAATCAGTAGCTAAATATCCTAGAATCTAAAGGAATTTAACCTTCATAGTGTAGATTTCAGTTTTATTTATCATATCTATTGTGATGAACTATTCTAGTGGAATATCCACGACAGTTTACAAATCATATTGGTATCATAGCAGATGTTTCTTTTGGGTGTTTTTGGGAAGTTGCAAGATCCACAAATCAACTTAAAGAGAAGTCGCAGAAACCCTAGCCATGCCAGACGGGTATGTTCATAATAACCCTTGAGATTCAACATAAGAGAAATTTGAGAAGTTGGAAGCACAAGTCACCGACATCATTCACAATATGAACCTCCTCATGGTAGCTCTAGCAAGGAAGCTCGAACCATTCAAAGATGTTGAAGGCTCTAACTGAAAGATCAGATCAGAGGGGAAATCGAGAGATGAGGAAGACTTGAGAAAGGAGTCATAGAAATAATATGAGAAAGAGTAGCTGAGTTTAAGTGTCATGAACCCTTTACAGTCCATATTCAATATGGAGGCAAAAGTGGACATAAAGCCATGCCAAGGTGAGATCGATGCATTAAAAGTTAATAATTGGTTGTAACAACTAGAAGTTTACTTTAGCGTTCACCATATAGATGAAGAGCAAAAGATTTCATTTGCTAGATTGAAGTTAGAGGCCCATGCTTTAACCTAGTGGGAAAGCCATATGGAAACACTTAGGTTGGAGGGTGATATGCCAGTAACTAGTTGGGAGGACTTCAAAACCCTCATCAAGTCCCAGTTCTACCCTATCGAGTATGTAGAGGACCAATGGATCCAATGGCACTACTTCAGGCAGAGGCAAGGGCAGAGTGTACACGAGTATACCACTGAGTTCAGAAAGATGGCCATCATGTTGGGTATCTCTCCCAAGAACCCAAATGTACTCCTCAAGTATCTTGGGTGTTTACAAAGTCATCTACGAAAGAAGGTTATGCTCTTCAAGCCAAGGACAATAGATGAGGCGTGTGTATAGGCATAATACCTAGAACATAGGCCAAAAGAAGGGGAAGCCAAGTGGTTCGATTTAGAAAGAGCACCTGTAAGCTTCCAAGGAGGGGAAGAGGAAGTGGAAAGGGGGGAAAGATAAGAAGACGACAACCATTACACATCAATGCAAATATCCGAGCAACCGTTGCAATCATAGCAACATTGATGGCCAGACCGAGGAAAAATGATGGAAAATACATCCAGGGCTGAACTCGAAGAACCGGAAGAAGGACAGAAAGAAAAAAAAAAACCTTTTAGCCAAAAATTGAAGCAAGCAGGTTGAAAGTAGCTCGGATGTGTATGAAAATATTTTTTGCACATCTATGCCAAAGGAGGTGAATTTGAGTAGCCTTCATTACCAGGAAGACAAGGAGATGACCAAGCTTTTCTGCATCAAGGTTGAGGTCAAGAAGACCAAGATAGATGCTATGTTCAACTCTGATTCACAGGATAATATCATATCAATGGATCTAGTTGGTAAGATTGGATTGGAGGTTCATGATCATCCTAGCCCTTATCCACTGGGTTGGGTAAACGAGGATGTAAATATAAAGGTAACGAAATAGTGTAAGATTAAATTTGCTATAAGTGTTGATTTTATTGATGAAATGGAATTGGACGGAGTACCCCTTGATGTATGTGGAGTAGTGTTTGGAAGCCCCTACTTGTATATGAGGGATGCAATCTTCAAGCGGAGATCCAACCAGTACCGAATGATCAAGGATGGGAAGTCCTACATCATTAAAAGACTTAAAGGCAAGTCAAATATCTCATTAGTAAGTGCCAACCAAGCTAAGAAGTTGATTATTTCTAGTAAGAAATATGTTTTACTTTTCTTAAGAGAAAATCAATCTAATGATGAGTCAATGAGAGTGAAGGCATCCCTAGAGGGGTGTACTAAATAACATAAACATCAATTGGAGGAGTTGCTACAGGAATACAAAGGAGTGTTCGAGGAACCTAAAGGGATGCCACCCAAGAGGGATGTGGAGCACGAAATACAGTTATTTCCAGACTCCCCATTGCCGAATATTGGGTTGTATAGACAAACTGTTCTAGAAGTGAATGAATTTAAGAAGAAGTTGTAGGAGTTGTTGGAGCATGGTGTGATTCGACCAAGTACCTCACCTTGTGGTTCACCCATCATAATTGTACCCAATAAGGATGGGACTTGGAGAATGTGTATCGATTACATGGAATTGAACAATATTACACTAAAGAATCGGTACCCTCCGCCAAGGATCGATGATCTGTTGGACTAGCAACAACATGCCAAGTACTTCACTAAGATGGATTTGAAATCAGGATATCACCAGGTACGAGTCAATGAAGAAGATACATGGAAGACTACCTTCAAGACAAGGCAAGGTTTGTATGAGTGGTTGGTTATGTCATTCGGTTTATGCAACGCACTAGCTACATTTATGAGACTAATGAATGATGTTTTACGCCCTTATCCAAATTCATTTGTTATTATTTATTTGGATGATATATTGGTTTATAACGCTACTTAGAAGGAGCACATCTCACATCTTTTGTAGGTGTTAGAGACTCTGAAGAAGCACCAATTACTAGCCAATCTCAAGAAATGCAAATTTGCTCAGTAGTCTTTGGTGTATTTGGGGTATGTGATTAGTGGAGGGGAGCTCGAGATAGATCTCACAAAGATGGAGGTCATCATGAAATGGCCAATTTGTACAAATTTCGTTGAAGTTAAGAGTTTTATTGAGGCAAGATAATACTTGCAAAAGTTCATAGCTTCATTTTCAGTTGTAGTTGCACCACTCCACACCATAACAACTAGTGATAAGAGTTTCTAGTGGGGGATGACTAAGAAGAATCTCTTTGATGAGTTGAAAAGAAAGATCAGTCAAGCACCAATGATCGCACTACCAAACTTGCAGAAGCCCTTCGAAGTGGAGAGAGATGCAAGTGGGTATGCCATGGGAGCAATATTGATGTAGGGAGGAAGGCCCGTTTGCTATCATTCTGAAGTATTTCATGGGGAGGTTCTCAACTAACCTACCTACGACAAGGAGCTCTATGCCTTGGTACAAGTTTTCAAAAAGTGGAAGCGTTATCTGATGGGAAAGGAGACCATCATCCACACATATCACCAACCACTACAGTATTTGCGGGCCTAAAGTAAGCTATTACAAACCGGGCATTACAAGTGGATGGGGTTTTTACAACAATTTCATTTGGTCATAAAGTATAACAAGGGTAGCACAAATAAGTTGGCAGACATGCTTTCATGGCCACCCACATCCAAGATTACAACTTTGGGAACTCTGATGCACATGGAGCCTTTTACCCATGATGCATACAAAGAGGCATACATAGAATATGAGGACTTCAAGGAGGTGTTCAACAACTATAGGGTCAAATTCATATAGAAGAAGGTGACAGAAAGGTTGATTGTCATTTCCATAATGGTTTACTCTACAAGGTCGACAAGCTATGTGTTCTTAAAGGTGAACGATTGCAACTTATCAGAGAGGCTCACGCCTCCAAGGTTGTAGGACATTTTGGCGTTGGGAAGACAATTGCCAACTTACAGAGGTATGTGTATTTTCCCAGAATGAAAGAAGATGCAACACAATACATTAGAGGATGTATACTTTGTTGTACCGACAAGCCTAGTAACATGAAGCAAGGTTTATACCATCCCTTAATTGTACCCACTCGACCTTGGGAAAGCATTTCCATGGATTTTGTGGGAGGTTTACCAACCATGTGGAAGGGACATGACTATTTATTTGTGGTAGTTGATAGGTTCAACAAAATGTGCATTCTCATGCCTTGTAAAAATACCATCAATGAACAAGAAGTAGTAAACAAGTTCTTTGAACAAGTTTGGGTGCACTTTGGGACACCAAGGAACATCATCTAAGATAGAGATACCATATTTCTAAGTGCATTTTCGACTACATTGTGGGAGAAAGTGGACACTAAGTTGAAGAAATCTACAACAATCCATCCACAAACATATGGGCAAATGGAAGTAGTCAACAAGACTTTGGTGCAACTTTTGAGAGGTTATAATCAAAAGCATCCAAATACCTGGGATGAAAATATGATCTATATACAACACTCTTATAATAGAGCAATCCACACTTCTACTGGTAAGTCACCTTTTGAAACTTGCTTTAGATATTTTCCACCTTCACCCTTAGATGTTATATATGGACAACTAGGAGGAGTGAGGGAGGACCTCATAGGAGATGTATTAAAAATAGAAAAAAATTGTTGAGAAGATCAAGCAAATCCATTTGCAAGTACAAGAGACACTGAAGAAGTCACATGAAAAGTACAAGGCTAAACATAACCAACACAAAACACAGAGAACATTTAGAGTGGTAGGCAGAGTATGGTTACAATTGAATAAGGAAAGGCTATAATGTCCCGGTAAGAAGATCAAGGCTTTGCGATATGGTCCTTTTGATGTATTGGAAAAGGTGGGAGATAATGCCTACAGAATCAGTCTACCCCCATACATGCACATTTACTCTATAGTGAATGTGGAGAATCTCAAACTCCATGAGCCTTCCATGTTGGATTAGGAGGAGGAACATGTCCTACCTTCCATAGAGGAATTAACACCATATTCTCAAGCAGAGTTAACATAGAACACCATTTGTGGAAGCAGTCTAAAACTACAAGACAAGGGCATCATAACCTTTGACAGATTGGGTTGAAAGGACAACTTCCAAGCAAAACAAAGTGGTACTCTAGGGAGAAGGTAGAGGAATAATTTCCTCACCCCATCCAGTAAATCTTTTGGGGACCAACAACCTCCCTAAATGGGGAGGTATGATCCATATTGGATAATTATATTATTTGTCATCTATCTCGATGCTTTCAGAGTGGAAAAAAATGGAGGAATCAACTTGCAGGGTCATTTTAGTGGCAGGTCCTAGTTTGGAAAATTAGGGTTCAGAACCTTCCAGAGCCATTTTGAGGCATTAAACGACGTTTTTTGGGTTCTAGTGTCCAAAACCTATGTACACCCCCTCGACAATGTTCTACACTTTGAGACCTTTCCAATGGTGCATACCGTGCATCAATCAATGTTCATATGCAAAAATTATGCCTCCCACAAATTGACCTGTCATGTTGACCACCATGGTACAAGAGGATGCCACATCACCCCCCATTACTCATGCATATGAGGCTAGCCATGTGAGGATTTTGAAGAAGATTCTAGAAGGTCCAAAACCTATCACAATTGAGGGTTGAGGAAGTAAAAAACCTACCCCTAGATGGCTATTGGGCTATGTTAAATACCGGGCCACTAGGAGGAGAAGGGGTTCCATTCTATGTCATTGTATTTTGCTCCATAACAAAGCATAAAACTGGGAGTGGGAAATTAGAGAGCACAATAGAGGGGGTTAATGTTCCGTAGCAGCCTAACAAGCCACAGATCTCAGGTAATTCCATAGAGAGTGCCTTTTCCTTTGTACTTGCATTATTTCCATACCAGAGAAAAGAGATCAAAGCAACCTCACATTCTAGCTATGTTTTCTCTCATAAGGGTTTCCAAGAGTAAATATTTGTGTTATCTTGTGGATAGTGTGTGATTGTTTTTACTGTTCTCTACTTTCTTATTTTATCTATTTCATGCATAAGCAAAAAATCAGTAACTAATTATTCTAGAATCTAAAAGAATTTAACCTTCATAGTGTAAATTTTGATTTTATTTACCAAATATGTTGTGATGAATTGTTCAAGTGGAATATCCACGACAATTTATAGATCGCAACCGGACTATTGACATAACAAACTCTGCATGTGATACATGACAAGGTAGGTGACATGTTAGGTGGTGATAGAGCCACATGGCAGTGGGTGTGCTATGAAGTTAACATGGCAAGTCCATGTGGCAAGGGTTCTTGTCTTATGTGTGAGGTGACGCCCATGTGGCAAGGGTTCTTATCTTCTGTGTTAGGTGACGTCCATGTCGCAAATGGTCTCCATGGTAGGTGGTCAAGATAATTCCCAAGGGAGGGGGCAAGGGTTTGTCATTTTAATGAGATATGGTAGAGGCCACATAAGGGAAATGGTGATAGGTGATAGGCCCAAGGAAGGAGCCATTACACTAGTGCAATGCCATTAAGGTAGTGCTGCAGTCTTGCGTGGAAGGGAAAATGTCTCAAGGGGAGACAAATCCCACAACAAGAGGGCTTGTGGGGAGTGCCCATGACCCAAAAGAAAAAGGGAGCAGTTGAAAGACTTGAAAGCCACTAGAAAAGAGACAACAATGACTCACATAGTGGGGAAGCTCACAACACAAGCATGCAAGTTGAGGCTCGAGGACTCGATGTTCTAGAAGAAATGGTGATCACCGATAGATCTCAACCACGAAAGAGAGCCACAGAAGGCGACTTGGGCCATGAGAAGGAGTTAAAGATCTCCACATAGAGGCCAAATAAGCAAAACAAAACCTCGAAAAGCCACAAAATATCTTCTTGGAAAGGAGGAATAAGCATAATTAGACTTAGTCCATTGATTCACTATTGTTGATTTGATAAGATCACTTGAAGAATAAAGCAAAGATCATACACAAATCAATGAAGGGGAGCCATGAAACTTGCCGAAAAAACTAGTAAATCAAGAATATGAGTGAAGATATATATTTTTTTAAATAAACAATTTATAAATAAAATACTCTACCCTTTTTCGAATCACGAAAGGGAAAAGAGTAGATCTAAGGCAAATAAAAGCATTTTCAGATGAAATGAAAGGAATTCCTATGTGGAAATGATGTTATGGACACAATAGAACAATTCAATAAGCCCATAATTGTTTGTAAACTGTAGAAGCAAAACTTCTCTTAATTCATGCAAGATGACAACAACTCGATCATGTAAATGGTGAACTCAAACTTCAATCTACACAAAAATCCTTCTATAGTTGTCATAGGCTATCAAGTTCTCGATCAAAAAGAGTGAAGTTCATAAACACTTTGAGACCATATTGGAGAAACATGTATAATCACACAAGGTTGAACACCTTGAAAACATTCACTCATAAAAAAATCAAGGAACGATATTAGATTCATGTGGTTAAAAAACCCTCAAAGAAGAAAAAATGGTGCAAGAATTGAGAGAGTAAATGCAATTTATTAATGAAAATAATAATTTATAAGAGAACATCTCTTAGATTGATCATCCACAAAGTATCTTCCATACTCTTTAGATAAATGACCAACCATGAGTTAAGTGTCATTATATTCGAGGAGACGTTGAACAATTGAAATATATATACGACATGATTACCACTATTACCACAATGATTAAAACACACAAGACTTAAAAGGACATTAATCCAAATTAATTAAACTAACTTTAAATGTTGAAATATCCTAACAATAAAGAATTAATATACACTCTATGTTTACATCTAATAATACATTGAATTTAAATGTTAGAAACATTGAATATGGACACTTTCTCTCGATTAAAATACTTCTCTTTCTAATAAACACTTTATATCCATATCCAATAATGTATTGACTTTTTTAACTATATTAAGTACATTGAATATATACTCATAATGCAATAAATTATTATATACATTGAATCTAGACATTTTTCTATAAAAAATAATTAAATATTAAAATTAAAATATATTATATTAAATATTAAATTTAGATATTAAAAAGTTTTGTAATTTTTTTTATAAAAAAAATTAAATTTTAGATATTAAAATTAAAATATATTATATTATATATATTGAATTTAGACATTAAAAATTTTGTAAACCATTTTTTAAAAACAATTAAATTTTAATATTAAAATAAAAATATATACTATTAAATTATCATATATAAATTTAAAATAAGTATATTGAAAAAGGTGGATTAAAAAAATGAAATAATAATGAATACTTTATATCTATATGTAATAATATAATAAAATAAGAAAATTAATAACACTTACTATATAAGAACATCAAATAAACCAATAATAATATTAAATATTATATTAATAAAAAAATTGTTTTATCATATTTTATTAATACAAAATTATAATAAAATATAAAAATTATAATATATATATAATTTTATTTGGTAGTCTGTCACATCTACTCTTAACATGACTAGAATTTTTGTCTTCGAAAATTTAGAATCGATAACTTTAACATCACACAGTATCTTCCAAAACTATTAAAATTTATATATTACTATACAATAATATTTTAAATAAAATAAAATAATAATTTTTTTATAATATCAAATCAATTTCAAAATATTATTTATTTTAATATATTTAATCTTTTAATATATATAAATAATAAATATAATATGAAAAAAAAGAATATGTAATCATTTAACTCATATATCATATCATAGTATCATAGAGAAGTGAGATAACTAGTACTCAAATCTCCTCTATTTTGGATTTTCAATGAAACTTTAAATTTAATTTCCATAAAAACATTTTTATCACAATTTTCAAATTAAAAAAATAATACATTTTAAAATTTGTTAATAATGTTTAAATTTTCTTGTATTCAAACCTCTTTCAGTTTTATGAGTTTTTTCATTTAAATTTAACTAAATTAACAAAACATGTTTGAAAAGCGATAATCAAACCTTGTATGCTTTATAAGTTTTCCCATTTAAATTTAACTAAAAAAATCATAATTCCATCCTTTTTCTAATTAAGAATAATAAATTAAAAAAATAAAACGTTTAAAATACCCTTTATCCAACGTCAAAGAGGAAGGATTACGGTTGAACTTGTCTATTTATTAGTTTGAACAATGTTATTAAAAGTATTTCAACTCATCTTTTAAGTTTGATGATGGTTAGGTGATTATTTTCATCATATTTAATAGCCAAAATACTCCAACCCGCGATTATCTGTCTAATTCCATCCCTCCCAAGGGCCACCCAACTCCACCAATGGAATAGTCTCGCTGAAGTAAATTAATTAAAATATATCAAAGTTCAAATCTTTTACTTGAACCGGCTGATGTCACAATCGAGCCGCTCACAATGATCCTGCCATTATATATATATTTTTCCAAATAACTGCTGTCAGAGCCACTTCATTATACATATGAACAACACAACATGGCTGAGATAATATGACAAGAGTACCAAGGACTGTGAAGGACCAGCCATGGCACAATCCTCAAATTTCTCCAATATTAATACCCGCTTGCCTTCCCCTTTGTTCTCCTCCGCACGCCGGACATTGCCTTGTCCATTGCCGTTTGTTTCCAGCTTTCTCAATTATCGTGCTTTGCCTCTTACAGTTCCTCAGTCGTTTGTACTGAGGCAGGTTGCCAACAGCAGAAGCTATGGCGCTGTGGGACCAATAAGGGCCACTGCTGGATCCTCTGGATCACAGATTAAAGAATCTATCGAGACCGAAATCAATGAGAATCCCGTTGTTGTCTACTCCAAGACTTGGTGTCCGTAAGTATCCGAACCCATTTGTTATACTTCACATTTGGRCTTTTTTTCTGCATTTTGCTGACCAGAAATTAAGAGCATCTGGAGGTTTTTCATCARTTGTGTATATGGATACTAAATTGCTCTGTTTATGCTTATAGAGTTGGTTACCTGTTATCTATGGSATTTGAAACCGTGACCAACTAATTAGCCAATGCTGCATTGCCCCTTATCAACGAGGTCAAGCCCAGTGCATTAAAGGTTTTACAGTAACGGAAGTCACCTGTTTAATCTGTTGGGTGTATGCTTGCTCGTGGACACCAATTAATTCATTTGTTGCCCATTAACTATTAGGTCAAACCCGGTTGTTTCTATCTTGTTATATCTATTATGTATCTATATCCATGCACTAGGCAAAGGGAAATTAAAATAAAATAAAATTCAAAATATAAAAAAAATTTGTAATAAAGATGAATAACGGCTGCCCTACAGATGAAAAATGCTTCTCATTGTTGAAAATTCTGCCCACAGACTGCTCACAGCCCTCTGGAGGACACAAGTGAAAGAATGACACATAAGTGTTAAGACGATTTAAAGAGGTCTTACATGCGTATAATTTGTTGCTAGGATTTATGCAAAAGGAGATTTAATCCTAAGTCAACTTTTTCCTTTTCCGTTTCTTTTTCTACTTGAAGATTTTAGGGGATGGCTGTCTTCACACCTGGGGTCATCCGCCGATTCACAAGGTACATCTGGGCGTTTCCTGGGGCACACAGGGAATTCTGGGTAGGTGTTTGGGTGTACCAGGGATGTACTCAGTATGCTTTTTTTTTTCTGGAGCTAGTGAAGCTCAGGGTTCAAACCTAACTCAATGCTTATTAGGCACCCATGTTCTCACTGTGCCTTGGCAAGTTCACACTGGCAGCTTCCAAAATTTTGATCATCACACTCTATCAGTGTACTTACTTGCGTGACACTGTTCTTTACTAGTTTGTAGGGTTCAGTTACAAATTCCTTTCCGTTTATGTTTGTGTACTGCCAACACCTATGGTGTCAATTGCAAATTCTCATGGTATTCCCACTAATACCTTTTGTTTCAGTTATATAGAGTTGTCATGACTGATGAGCTGGAATATTATATGGAATATGGTATTCCATTCTGTCTCTTGAACCCTGCTGCGAGCAATGTTCCTTAAGACCTTGTGTTGGCTTTGTGGAATTCAGATACAGATCATTTATGCAATGGGATGGAAATTGTATCTACTCATTGCCAGTTGCTACCTACTCAGATCAAAGTTTCAAACACATTTCATCTTGCTTTCTATGATGTGATTTTGATATGGGGTGTCTTGTTGTTGTAACTGGTGTCTGGCCTTAAGCTGACAGTGTTACATTCACACGGGTAAGACCTCTCAAGACAAGTAGCGGTTCAATCAGTTGGTTTTTGTAAATTTTTAATGACAAAAATCAGCAAGCTAATAATCTGTCATACACTTAGCAACTTAGAGATAACTGTCTTGCATGAACTCTGAAATGTCTAAAACCCACATTCAGAAATTTCCATAAGCAGAAATACACATTGCTAAGTAATTATGCAGCGGAAATAAACACAATGAACAGCATTCAATCACCCATGAATAACTCAGAAATTTAGGCAAATGCTAGGGAAAACCCCAATGTGGGGAAACCCAATGAGAGAGAGAGATCTTATTATTCAGCTTCAGGAAAGTACATATCAGCAACAATTACACAATTTCCAGCCAAGAGAAAAATACCTCACAGCACCAAAACTGTCCCAAAATCTGCCTCGATTTCCGTTCTCAGAAAATCTGTACAGCTGTACAGATTTGCCCTTTCCAGCACCTCGAAACCTGTGCCAAAATCTCTGCTGTACGGACAGCAACAGAACTGCCCCCTTCACCAACAGAAAACGCTGAAATGGATGCCTCGAAATCTGTGCAGCAAGCTGCCTCGATTTCCATGCCCTCCCAGCCCGTTGTATGGACTGTACATATCCGTACAGTATGGCCTCTTTAACAGCAGAAAACTCAGCACCCACAAAACAGAAAATCCTCTTGGGATTTGTGCCCAAAAACTCTTGGGAAACGTGCCCTCTTTCCTCTCTCAAACTTACTCAGAAATTCTCTCTCAATCTCCTCCTCTTGTGTCTTGCACACTAGCCAATGCATTCTTTTATAAAATTTGAAGATGACCTTTTACCTCCAAAGTGTCTTTTCACCTTCCCCAACCCTAAATCCAAAGGCCAAGATCTAATCTTGCCTTTACAAGATCAAGAGCCATGATTCATTCCCTCCAAAATAAATCACTTAAAATATTAAAGTACATTTCACTTTATTACATAAGTGCACTTTATGAAATAAAGTCACTTTAATATTAGAAGGTATACTTCATTAAAATGTCACTTTAAATAAAAGAACCACTTTATCACAACTTTATAAAAACCCATTATAAAGTCAAGTGCCTAGTAGTGTTAACATAAGGTTACATCCGCATACAAGACAAAACATGCGGAGTATCTCCCGAGCTAAAAAGCTAACAGTTTTATCCTATGATTCTGGATCTGTCTTAGGGGAGTCAGGGATACACTGAATCCCATTTAGGAGAGGTCACGGATATACACTGAATCAGATGCAGATTTGAGCAGAATATGTATCCGGACCAGGATACAATTGGTTTTATCTGGTGATACTGGATCTGTCTCAGGGGTTTAGTGATCCAGATTATGGAGAGAATCCAGTAAACACACTAATTTGCAGAAATTAATGCGTATAACACAAAAAATGAAGCAAAGACAAAATGTAGAAATAAAGCACAACAAAATTACAGATCTCAAATGCTATTCACAAAGTGGCTGTCTAGAATGATGGTAGCAATCTCTATGAGTGGAAGAGCTGTATGCTACTCTTGTAAGGAAGCATGTAATGAGATGTGAAAACGCATCTGTTTTATTACATGGCGCAGAAGTGAAAACTCAGAAACCCTAAACCTAGAGGTTGGAAAGCCAAGAGTCAGGGCCCCCACGGTGAAGAAGTGACGGTTAACTTGCCAGGACTGTAACTTTTTACTCCAAACTCTGATTGGGGCACATGATACTGTAACAGCCCATTGATGGGCGGTGACTTTAACAAAATAATTTTTTTTCTAAAACCATATACATCAAAACAAGCTGGATTAGAATCATCAAGCACATGCATATAAGCCAGCAAGTACACTAGATAAGGGCCTGCCAAAGGCCCATAAAGAACATGCAACTATACCATCAATCCAAATAACCGACAATGCACAATTAAAAACTCAAATACAAAATACCTGTAACCTTTAGCTCCTAGAAGTCTAGCTACAGAACTAACTGCATCCCTGGTTCCATGAACCACTCTTCAATCAATGTAGGGTAAATCGCACCAATGGTCGATTATCCACCCAAAGAATGCAACTTCCTTCACAGGTGTTGCCCCCCAAGCAAGGTTCAAGTTCAACGAAGTAAGGAAAATCACAAACTCACTATAACCCTTATGAAATCCAACCCAATGTACGCAAGAATAAATCAAACAGGCTTACAACAATTTAGCTTAGGTGTGGTGGAGAGGCTCTTGGACTTGAAACACGTCCAAATCCCACAGGATTATGGTGTGCAAGGGTATTACTACCACCTTCGGCTGGTGATCGCAACCACAATAGCAGTGGTGCCCCCCCTCAATCAACGATCGTACTACTACCTTCAGCTGGTGATTGCAACCACAATAGCAATGGCATCGTGCTCTGCAAAGATATTACTACGACCATCAGTTGGTGATTGCAACCACAACAACAGTGGTGTCTTGTAGTTTGTGCCCAAAGGAAAACAGTACAAGGAGCCATGCATACAGAGCTTAAGTATCCCTTCATGTTGCAGGGACATTGCTAGCCCCTTAATCCACACAGAACTGGCTGGCACAGGCACAATTCTACCCAACTCACCATTATCATGTCACAAGTACCTCATAATACTTAACTCCTAGAGCCCATTCTCCTCGAGCCAACCTCCAACAATAAGCAAGCAGTCGATTTAATAATGCCAAATCAAGTAACACCCTCCCAAGATGTCCCTTGGTTTCCCCCTTACTCATGCAAGGGCAAATTTACAAGTGTCCAAAACTAAGTAAAAGTGAAATACAACCCTTTCCCATCTACCCATTTACCCAAGTTAACTTTGGAGTTCATTTTCACAAAAAATTTCCCATTTCCCAGGCTTCCCAGGCCCTAAGATATGGCAGTCATCCTCATTGAGACAAGAACCCTTCCTCTTCATGCATTTCTGCATTGACCATCTAGGTCTCAACCTATATTAGGTTAGTCCATCCAAGATACCAATGATACGTGCTGGATTTGTCTTGGTATATATCATGACTAGAGTCCCTTTAGAAACCACAAACCCTGAAAGGACAACTTTTACAGTGAATTTATGAGTCTTTAATTTATTGAATGTGATATATGATATTCATATATCTGAAGAAAATTGCATATATCTGGATTCTAAAGAATAAGTTATTGCCAAAACTTTTGAATCTTATCATGGCAGGGTGGTAAATAGTCACATCCACCAAAAATCAAAGTGTTTAGAGACAATTTGGAGAATTCCCTAGGTTGCTGATACTTTGTCAACTGGAGCATATTTCCCTGGTAAAACTAGAAAATGGGCTACTAATAAGTGCAGGGTGTGCGTGTGAGTCTTCTGTCTCAAGTTTCAACAACTCAAAATCAATCAAATCAATGGTATTTTCACAATTAATGGAGTTTGAAATCATTACTAGTAAGTGGCAGCTGCTATAAATATACCAGTCGTCCAAACCCTCTTCATTACTGTGTTCATCTGCAAATATTTTGTTTAAATCTATTTCTCTGCTACTCTCTACTACAATGCACTGTTCAAGCTATGCCACTATACCAATAGGTATCAACTGACAGATAAATGGTATTTTAAAATATGTATTATGTACCCTTCAGAGATCTGACACCGTCTCTGAAAAGTAGATAGTTACTAAAATGTTCACATGGAATTGCAGGTACTGCCAGCAGGCTAAAGGCTTATTCGAGGACCTTGGGGTGAAGCCATATGTTGTTGAACTTGATGAACTAGGTGAGTGTCAAAGCTGTTTTGAGACAACTCTTCTTTGTTTTTATTGCTCCAGGATCATAGATCACTGTACTTAAAAATATGGGAACTCTGTTTAGCTGGTTATTTTAGGTGTTTAGCTGGTTAAGTTTTAGGGTAGAGATAGCATAAATTACATGTGGTCGTTCAACAAAAGTTGATTGTTTGATCAGCATCTAGCAGATGGTACCTGCTAACATCTCATCATCTTCAGCCAATTTAATTCACGGGGTGTTATATATATATATATATATGTAAATTTTTTTCTTTTTCTTTTTCTTCAGGTAACATATCCTAGGGGAAATTGCCTGGGCACTTCCCTTCATTCTGAGGATGGTACCTAGTGTAAACCCTAGATTCTTTAGGGCACAAGACCAGATCAACAACTCATGATAGATCAGATATAGCTCCTCAACAATCAGCTCACTAAGAGCAAACATGTCGCAAATTGGGGATTTGAACCTGGGTGGGGAGGGTAACAACTTTTCCTGGAAACCACTCGAGCTACACCTATTTGATAGAGTGATAGATGTTTCTCATAGTTATCTTTTATTTTAGACAACTAATGGATACTATGACCTGCAACTACAAGTACCTCGAAAACATTTTTTTCTTAAGCAGAGTTCACTGTGGCAATGTTTTAAAAAATCTGAGATTTTAAGCTCTATTCTATGAAGGTTAGAGTTTACTTATGAAGCACCAAATATGCTTGTACTTTCAAAATTTCAAATTCCCCTCAAAACA